>JAVQJG010129106.1:0-29957 GCA_036024015.1 Craterocephalus amniculus | reverse complement strand
AGAGACTTATTTTATGTTCCATATTTTTGCCCTGGATTCCGTTAATTTCAATATTTTGTCTAATAGCGGCTGCTAGCGGCTCTATAAAAATGGCAAAAAGTGAGGGGGAGAGAGGGCATTGCCATTAACTAAACAGGGAGGTTTCTTGGACATATTTCCGTCTTGTTTGGATTCATTGGAAAATGTGCTGTTGAGACTATTGCTTCTGTGCAAACTGAAATATATCAACTGTAACCATAACCTTTACAAAAGCAGCATTTATAACCAGACCTGGATGTTGCAGATCAGCAAACTGTAACAGCTTCTGCTTTTTACAGTCACACTCTGGGACCTCAGAGGAGGTCAAAACAATCAACAACAGACATTTTCTGTACCTTTTAGCAATAGCGTCATCAGCACAATTGTACATCTACCATTTAAATGAATGACAGCATCAAGTATAAATCAAACTGCATTAAAATGTAATGCAATTACCTACTTTTAAAAGATCAGTCAACAACACCATCTCATTAATATCTTTGTATTTATTGTATTTATGTCCACAAAATGTAAAGAGAAATGTACACCCAATAAAACCGTGACTCCAATACATTGCGACATATCTGTCATGCAATAAAGGTTACTTATTTCTTTATTTATTACGTTTTACCTTTCATTTTGTCTTATTAAGTGGGTCATTTAAGTAGTTTCAGTGTGTAGAAACAGTTAAGCAATGCTGTGAACAGTTTGGACATCTTTGTGTCTCGCTATCATATTTGATCTTGTATTTATTTCCCACTCAGAACAGTAGACATTCAATATGGTACAATGGCTGAAGCCAAATTCAACCAGTTTATGTGGGAATATACAACAAATATAATATACTCGTTTCTGGGAGAACAGGATTCCTGTGCAATAATAGACTTTTTTTTTCTTTTATCCTCCTTCAATCTGTTATTAGTCACATCCTTCTGACTTGATGTCATGTCACCTTAAAGTTCACAAACAGGAGTAGGAGAAGAGCGGATGCTGGCTCCAGTCTGCTGTGCTGCTGCGATGGTAGTAACTAAGGTGGTAGCCCTGCTGCTGGGGGCTCTGCTCAGCAGTGGAGGGTGGATGATGAGGAGGTGGGAGCAGGGTCTGTGATAGATCAAAGTCATTGGATGGGAATGGCATTTTACCATATTCCACCGACCTAGGAGAATCAAAACAAGATTAATGTCATCCAATCTTCGGGATATATCGCCTAGAAGTCAAGCAGTCCCTTTATTCATGTTTGGCACATTTTATTGTGTCTTTACAGTTTCATAAGAAGCGAACTTCTCCTGCATATTTAATATTCAGACCTGTAAGGTTGGTAAGCTGCGGATGCGGGCACCATCTGTTCTTCACAGCTGTAGTCGTACTCCTGCGGCTCCAGGGGCTCGGAGTGTAAACTCTCCGATGAGTCCTGCTCCAAAGCCCAGGATGAGAGGTGACCCCCGCTCAGTGACTGCAGCGTGGAGGCCTTATTCTTCTCTGCCTGCACCGACTGAGAGGTGCAGGGCATCCTCTGCAGGCCTTGTTGGGAAATACAACATTTCAGGCATAAGCTGAGCACTGAAGATATCTCTTCTGCTGATATGATTTCATGGGACGCAAACTGAATGAAGTGGAACAAATAACTACCTGGAGAACTGTTGCAGAAGTCTTTCCTGTCCTCTGGAAGTCTTTTTGAAGGGGGGCTTTTACTTGAGCGACACCTGAAGAAAATACATTTCGCCATTTTTTTAAAAATTTCACACTCATTTAAATTCTATATATCTATCACTAGCATATAAATTGTCCTAAAGCAGCAGAAAATCCACAGCACCATGACACTATTAGATGTGTTTCAGTACCTTTTACTGTGAGAATGGGTTCCTCCCTCCCTGAATCCTTTTGCGAATGGGTTGTGATCAATCTTCAATTTGGTAATCTGAACAAAGCAAGACAAACATTATTAGAGTTTGCTGTTTCAAGCATCTGCTGCACATGATTCAGCATAATGACATTAAATTGGATGTTAAATAAAAAAAGAAAAAGGGTTAAAGGGGTATATTTTTGCACCTTTGGGTTCTGGTAAGCAGTAACGGCTGTGAAGACTGTCTCCGGGAATGAGAAGGTCTGAACGGAACCCCAGCAGACGGTGTACGGGCTGTCTGCCTGGACCACATGAAACCGAGGGTAGTAGCGATGCATGGAGTGAAGGATGATCTGATTTTTTTTATTATTAAAAAAAAGGGAAATAACAGTCAAACAAAAGATTGCATGTTTTAATTTTTCCTTTTTAAAGCGATGTCTTACATGGCCGTGCTGATCCAAGGTGTTGTTGGTGAGCTTCATCTTGAGGAAGGACAAAGACTGCTTCATCCAGTGTCCCCCTACAGCAGGGGAGTCGGGGTGCAGGTATGTTCGACACGGGGGCTGGGGCTCGGCCTTCCCTGTGACCTCCCACTGCTCCTTCTTCCACTACAGAGAAGTGGGGGGAGGAAGAGATGCAGCGTTACCAAGTGTGAGACATCAGGATATGTGTGCTCAGTAAGAGCCTACCAATCCCCAAGACACTATGAGTGTGTGGTGTATATTTATTTGTCCCACTGTGATAGAATATGCATTGCTCTGACCACTTAAATTGAAGGAAACACCATATAAAAGTCAAAACGTTCCCCCCAAAATCTTTAAAACTCCTGATCTGTGCCACACCGTTTCCAATTGTGTGTGCTGAAAGCAACAAGTGTGGGCGAGTGAGGCAAAAGCAAACGATAGGAGGTGTTTAATGTATGGATGGCTGACTGCCTCTCTTTCACCGATTGTGAATGAGGAGGGATGCTAATTGATTGGGCTTCCAGCTGTGAGTGCACAAACAGGAAGCAATGAAAGGCTTTGATATGCAGCGGCGGATTGCTTCAGTCGTAGTGGGCAGAGCAGTGTCTGGCTGCAGATTGCTGCCTAACACAAACTGCAGTGTGAGCGTGCCCAGGATGTGTCGCATGTGATGTTACCTTGTATTTGAAGCCGTCTACAGGAACCATATCCATCATGATGACATAATTGGCAAAAGGTTGGAGCCCCGACAAACTGATGCTGCAGTGTGGAAACATTCTCCTGAAACAAACGCACAAAGTCAGAAGTCATGCAGTTGTTAATTTTGGATAAAAGTTCACTTCCTGTAACCCCTGGAACACAGTCATGTACTCTAGCGTATGCTCAAATCTTAGCCCTGACATGTTTGTATGAAATCTATCTATTATCAGTATGTTTTCAGAGTAGCAGAGAAATATCCAATAGTGGTGCAAAAGCTTTTCAATCTTCATTCTTTTGCAGTGCAGACGAGCCGCCGTTGTTACCTTCCATGCTTTGTTATGATCATTTCTGTCCCGATCCTGTGGAAAGACTTCCAGAGTTCAGCGTTCTCCAGGGTCATCCTGATGCAGCCCTGCTGGTAGGAGTGAGCTGCTGGCTGGGACAAAGGCAAGCTCGGATTCAGTCTGGAGTCTGAGGAGAAATTGAGAACAAATATGTAATAATTATAAATAAAATGTTTGTCAACTTCCAGTTTTCCAGTTTTGTTTGCAAAAGTGGCTCACCAAAGTGGCAAAGTCAATTAAAGTATGAAAAGTATGTGTGCTCACAGAGCCTGTATGAACAGTTTGTTCCATTTCAAACACTTCATAGAAATGATTAAAAGTCAGGATATATTAATTCATAGTCGATCCTCTTTAAATATTTATGCACAATTGCAGTTTGTAAAGGAGCAGATAAAATTTAACTTGTTTGATAATCAACATGTAAACAACAAATAAATTACTGTGATCTGGCATGATCAGATCAATGAAAGGTCCAGTTTCACACTTAAAAGCATGAACTCAGTCATTTCTAAGAAGATGCAGCTTACCAGAGATGTTGGGCATGTTGTTGTGTCCAGATGTTCTCTCTACCAACCACGCTTCATGGGAACTGTTGCTCTCAGATGTTTTAACTGGAGTAACATACTTTGTCCTGGAGTCTTGAACTTGATTGGTCATTTCACAGAGGGTGTGGTCTAAAAGCCCCCCCTCAGGGGGTGTAGTTAGAGAGGGCCGAGGAGGCAGGTGAGAATCTTACCTGAGGTTTTCTTTTTTCTTTTTTTGAAAGACAACAGTAAATGTAGTTGTCGCCTTATTCAGATTTCTGTAAAATAAAACCAAGGGAGCATTTGCCGAGGGAAGCTCAGTTTCCTGCCATCAAAGGTGCTTTTATTTGAATTTTGAGGCTATTTAGATAAATGAGCAACAACTTAATGAGCAAGTTTTACAACTTATGTTTAGACACTGAGAAACTTTCGCACTGCAGAGATGTAATGCATAAAGT
Source organism: Craterocephalus amniculus (assembly GCA_036024015.1). Taxonomy (NCBI): domain Eukaryota; kingdom Metazoa; phylum Chordata; class Actinopteri; order Atheriniformes; family Atherinidae; genus Craterocephalus; species Craterocephalus amniculus. Next base: position 25,607 of record JAVQJG010129106.1, on the reverse strand, counting down.
AGCCGCCAGTTTCCTCCCGTTGTCCAAGAAGCAAAATGATAAGAAATTCAAAGTGTTTGGGGGGGGGGGGGCCGACGGGCCCTTTCCCTACAGATTTGAATGTGTATTGAAAACAAGAGACTTCAGCTAGCTGGAGTTCAGGTCTGGCCTTGACAATGGTTGACAACGTTCCTAATCCTGCCAAATGGCCTCAGCTCTTACAACCCCCCCTCATCTAAATCATGCTATCTTTCAAGTGTCCTGGGAGGAGAACGGCCCTTCCAACGGAGCCAGCAGTTAACCGCCGGCTCATAAGGAAGGGCAATGGGAGGAAGGGTCAAGCTGGAGAACAAAGATTAAAGTTGACAACTGAGTGGACTGAGTCTATTTCATCTTCGCCATGCTTAATGGATGCTTCAGGGACTGAGCAGCTCACAGTTATTCAGGTGCAATGTTCGGATTATTTTGGACAGTCAGAAAGTGAGGATGTCTGTCTGTGAGATGAAATACAAGAATTAGCGTACAAGCTAATCCACCACTGACAAGATGAAACGGAGGATTTTGGAAAGTTGAAGCCCGGATTCAAAAGAATATAAAAAAGAGCCCCAAATATTTTGAAGCAGGAGGGTTTTTTCATGTAAGAGTGCGGTGCAAAAATTCTCCAGTTTTTCTTTTTAAACAAAGTTGGACAACTATGGAAAAAGCCAACAAGAAGACATTTATGCTCAAAGGGGTAAAGATGAAATTCAGAGACCAGGGGTGTGTTTACGTTTTCCATGCAGGAACTGAAAGGAAAAACCCAGAGAAAAAGCTGAGTTAGGGTTCTAGCCAGACATGCAGCAGAAATGACCATGCTAGACATTTGTTTGTGCCAAATCTCTCTTTTCACTGTTTTCTGTCAGTTTTTTCATATACAAACATGAGCTTCGCCATCTAAGCTGCATTTCAGAAGAAAATCAAAGTCATGAAGTTTAGACGCAGGCCATGGAACACAGAAAAGTTTTATTTGAAAATAAGACAGAGTGTACTTTACAGTCATATTCTCCATATGAACCCAACATTCCCACAAGCGAGTGGCTTGTTGCCTCTACAAGAGCTTTCTGCCCTTCTAAAAGACATGTTGAAACATTTCTCCTCTGCTTAAATCAACCTCAGGCTTGAAGATGGAATTTGTTCTGTTTCTGCCTGTGGCATGTGTCACCTCTGCAACTATGCAACAACATATGCCTCTGCTGATGATATCCCACCAGGAAAGAGAGTAGTCCACTACCAGTTTGAATAAACTACCGTCACTGGTTTGCTTGAGAGTTTTAAGCAGTATGACATACCATTAAGCTACGAGGTACAATTAGCGGCAATTCTTTCGCACAGCTTTTGTTTTGCTTGCTCTCATGCATCGGCTCGGCTGCAGTAAAAATATCTTACAGGAAGTTGCTGTGGTTTTGCAGCACGCAGTCTTAAAGCTGCAGCTGGAAGGCGCAGCGTGGTGGCAGCTCACAGATGTGGCTGTGCATTTGGTTCACCACCTGGATGCAGCTGAACTGCAAGTAGGTTCAAAGTTATGAGAAAAAAAATACATTGGTGTTCCAATGAAAGGTATTTTACTTCCAGGGAAAAGACTGAGTATTTTTGCACAAGTTGGAGGAGTAAACTCATAAATGCCCCATGCAGCATTTAGATATTGTGCCACAGATCGCATCTGACAACAGATGTCTAGTGTTTGTTATAAGTAGGATAAGTGGGCAGTGTGAACTGGGAAGCTGTCTTGTTAAAAGAAGGAGTCCCAAAATTAGGAGAAGGTGCTGGGCAGGTTCAGTAAAATGGAAGTTAAAGTTATTAAAACTGAAAAAAGTGCTGCTGGTAAAAAGCTAGATAATTCAGGGAAGTTTACATAAACAAAAATCTATAATAGGGACAAAAAAGGAGGAAAGAAAAGTTTTCTGTTAACTGGTAAGGATTAACAGACGGACATTACCCCGGTCAATTTTTTCTATCTTATATACCTTTGAACCTAGTCGTGTCTCCCCAAGGCACATTTTTTTGAATCAGGAAATCCAGAGGATGTGCAGCACTACAACTTCCCAGAACAGAAGAAGCTTTTTGGTGAAGCTTGACTAAACCTTTTATTGGCCATCATTGCCACCTGCTGGATAAGTTTTGAAAATCAAAGTACTGTGGCATTTTAACCCATTTTAAAAGAAAATAACAAAGTCTTTTCTCATTCAGTTTGTTGTGATTGTCAGTAATCTACAGCCAATATATCCAATGCTGGAAGGCATTATATACAGGAGTATAAGAGAAAATAATGCTAGATACATCACAGACGGCAATTGAAGGTGCATCTTGCTTCATGCCTGCTGGCAGCCGGGACAGGCTCCTGCTACCTACAGACATACAAAACTCTTCATGAATATCAAAGATCTGATATCTCCATAGTTTCTTAGCAGAGCACTTTGCTCTCAGAATGCAGGTTTACTTGTGGTTAATAGCATTTCCCAAGGTAGAGCAGGAGGCAGAACCTTCAGTTATCAGGCTTCCTCCTCTGGCCACTAGTGACGTCTGACGTTTGACACGGACATATATAACTACAGACATAGTTAAAGGGAGCAAATGAGGCTTTCCTCTTTTTCCCCTCCGTCAAATGAAGGAGAAGATTCAGTGCTTTCTGTTAGTGTCCTGGGCAAGACAATCCATTTTTATGGACTGACTTGTGGAAACACATTTTTAATAAATTAGATGAATGTAGGTCATGTAATGGACTGTTTTAATTAGATTTTGATTGCACTACAATTAGTTGTATACATTTGGGCTATGTCTGTAATGCCTTCAGGTCACTTTGTTGGGAACTGGCATTATTCAAATACAGCTGGATAGAACAGAATATTATATTGCTAAATAATTCTACAATAATATATAAACAAAATACATTTCACTTCTTGCAGATTATATCTCTCCGGTTTGCTGCGTACATTTATATGAACAATTAGGATACAATTGCTCTACTCCATCTAATATGATGAAGCAGAGTAGTCTCTATTAAGGTTATTAAATTCCATTTGATGTGGTTTTCTAGTAGAGCTAAATGATATTTTGAAGGCCGTAATGCAAAGCTGAAAACTTTGGCTATAATTCTGAATCAGCACGAATGCTAAAAGCACTCAGTTTCTGCAAAAATGTCAAGCTCATTCCCAGAATCTTTGGCAAGAGACACAATCCAGGTGCACAATTACGGAAGATTTCCCATGATAGTGTTGTACTGATAAGACTGATTTAAAAAAAAACTGTTGTTCGCATGCTATAGACTATTTAGTAATGAAACTTTTAAATTAAGAGGGAAAAAGACTATAATCAAGGGGAACGCCAGGTCAAAAACTTGTAATTAGAAAATTGCCACTAATTATGGGAAATGAAAGAGGAATTGATGGAAAGCCCACAGAAATATTAGGGATATTATGAAAAATATTACCAAGAGGAAAGAGAGACAGCTGAGAGGAAAGGAGAGAAAAATGAGGGGGGAAAGCCCTTGAGGAAATTAGTCTGCAGAGACTGAAAGGGACAGCTATTTATAAAAAAAAGCTGTACTAATGTTTCAATTCCATTATTTCATTATGTGTGTTTTTGATAGGTCAGAAACCCAAATTTCCCACAGCCAAAATAACACCCAGGGGGGGCAGATTTTGCATCAGAAACCCATAGAAATTCTTTTTAAGAAGCCTGAGGAAACTAGAAATAAAACCCTGCAGCTATCTAGTGCTTCAGCTGCCTCAGGGAAAAGCAGGAGTCCTGTGAGAGACTGGACATGGTTGAGCCCAGACAAACTCTCTGTCTATGATATGAACATATAATATGGAAAATAACTGAAATTAGTGGAAGATTGTCGACAAAAAGCCTGATGATGAATATTATATTTTTTAGAGAAGCAGGTTCATGTGTGATCTGTATTACTGTCTGTATTTATATTATACTGTACATTTCACCAGCAGGGGGCAGCACAGCACAAACGGTGGGAAGACACGTGTTTACAGTGTTTTACTTGCTTTATAAATTCATATGAAGCCCCTCTTGCCAATAAATTATATGGTATATTAAATGTTCAAACTTCCAGAAAATTCTTACAGTTATTTGTGTTGGTGTCAGTTATCCTTAGATTAGATTATTAATTATGTATTAATCATTATGTAAATGGATAATTTTAAGATCAAGAGATCTTACGAATAGAGTGCAATTATTATTATCATTATTTTTGTGACTGCTTTTCAGTTAACAGACCACACAACACTTTCTAGGTTTTAAAGGAAATATCTCTCCCAGCGAATATTTCAGCATCTATTTGGTCCATTTCAGACTGATGGATTGGCTCTGCCCGGCCCACAGGAACTCTGCCAAGGAAAATAGGAGTAAAGGCCACAAGCGACGAGCAGCTCCCCACATATTTAAATATATTTACATACTTGCTATGCGTTTTATTTTTAATTGGGGAATAGGAGAGTTTGATGGTAGGATTTCTTTCACAGAAACCATTTGATTTAATCTATACATCAGTTAGTTAGGCTAAAAGTTAAAACTCTACTTTTCTGACATGGGCTTCCAGTTCCCCTTACCTCAAACTGTCTCCAGTTAGTCACATGTTGCTCTTTGTCAGGTGTTCATTGTGTTGTGTATTCCATATCTGCTCCAGCTTCAGGGGTCCTGCTACAAGCTTGTTGATGTGTGTATGTGTGAGAGCTGAATGGATACTTACAACACAAGGAACTGAAAAAGGGAGAGATGCAGCTTTGTTTAATCATCTCACAGCATGGTTACATCTTAAGTTGGGAAGCAAACTTCTCTTTGGAAAACTAGCTCAGGCTCTGTTGAGACAGATTGACCAAATTCTTCCCACCTGACCTTTTGTATTGTAGAATAAAAGCCACAACATGTCGACATAAGTTAAACAGGAAGCAGAGATCACATCTAAAATGCATCTAATGATGTTATTTTGAGATCACATGTTAATTCCTCCATATAATCACTACCGTATTACTATAGAGACCTCAAAAATAAATGGTTAGCTCTTTTAATTTAATTTTAATTTACCCATAACATTGATTTACGGGATGCATGCATCATTCTGTTTGCTTCCTAGCAATAACTCTCCCTAACTCCAACAAATAGTCTTTGATTTCTCTCCGAATAGCAAGATAATTAAATCATTATCTCTATGTAACAATGTTAAAAACAAAAGATACAAACATGGCTTCTTTGGCTTTCTGTACTTTTCAAATCTGCTCAAAGAACAATAATTGCAGTGAAGAAGATGGAAATGCTTTAAAAAAAAGAATTTCTTTTTTTTGGATTTTCTTTTTTATCAGATACCAAATTGGTTGCTTGTTGACATTATGTTATGCTTTTATTTTCCTGTTTTCTATGTCTTCTACACAGCCTGACAACTGCCACAAAGCACCATCAGTTTGTTTGCAAGCATTGCAGAACCATCTTGATAGGGTTGCTTTCCCATTTCATCCAATTACAACCATTGTGAGATTTTGTTTTGTTTGGCTAAAAAGTGCAAAACTGTTTAGAGAAGAGACGATATAGAGAAAGAAAAAAAGGGAAAAAGAGCTAAACCTTCCCCAGAGTGATGAAGACTGGTAAATTCAAGATCTGCTAATTAACCAAAAGGTAGTGTTGAAATCTGATCCCTTGTATGTAATATGTTAACAAAGTTTTTTTTTTTTTTTTTTTTTTAAGTTTTTTTTTCTAAATATTGAAACTAATTAAAAATGCTATATTGTAAAAACATGCACCTTACAGATATGCTTTTCATTTCACAATGAGGATTAGAAATGGTCTAAAATATTATTATAGAGCTTTATCATTCAGTTTCAACATAAAAACACTTCCCTAAAGTTATAATTCAAGGTCTTTGTGTACCAAAGAGCCTAAAAGCAAATAACAATACTCAACAAAGAGTGGAAATTCTTGTATTAAAGTTTGTATTCTCTATCAATTCTTCAAACTTTTCATCCACCGCTCAGTGATGTGCAACCATGTTGCTGATGTTGTGTGCATGAGCTAATATTAGAAAATTGATTCAAATTGGATTTCAGTGATACAATTCTGAATTTCAGCTAGTTTATCTGGACATAGTGAGCCTAAGAGGATTATTAAGGATACGCGAGTATAGGTTTTCTATAGTTAGTGATCAGAGTTTAACTAAATGGCCTGTACATAGTCTGTCCAGTTTAACCAAAGTACAGTGTCGGGGGTTTGACTAAACACACTCAAAAGGTGTAATCGACATGTGTTCTTACTTGTTTGTGCCAATTACTAAGAATAATAGAATAATTATTATGATTATTAATGATGTGAAAAGACCATTTTCTCAGGGATGGCATTAGAGCAGATTTTCTTTGTGAGTGGACCAGAAAAAAAACACAAGTTTGTTTAGCTCCAGGTGCTCGATTGCACAAACTGAACAGCGCTTCACACATTTAATTTGAACTCAAACAGAGAGATGATGGATTTCACACTGCCCTTTTCTGCTTGACATAAGTCTGACGTCTGACATTTGCTAGTACAAAACAGCCCATGAGTTTACCACCACTCTTTACCATGGCTGAGTTTAGAAACTGACATTTAAAGGATTATTACCCCCAGTCAGAATTTGGGTCTTATTTCCAGTTATGTCAATCTTTTTTTACTCATTTTAAGGAGGGTAGCAGCATCATTCAGAACATGTTGGATATGCAAGTTTACCGTCTTGGACTGAGGCCTTGATAATGCTGTCAAACCATTTAAATTCCCTGTTTATAGCCTGCACGACTGTTAGAATGTCCAAATGTGATAGGTTGTGATAAACAACAGTTCTTCCCCAAACAGCTGTAGAGTGGAAACTGTGCTGCCTACACACCACGGATTATGTTTGTCTTCACCTAAACTGTTCTCTTATCTTTGCCGTCGTCTCTAGAGATGATGTTTCATTGCTCCCCACCCCCCCCTCCCTCTACATTTTATTGCTATTTTGTTCTGTCAATTTTTTACTTTGCTGTTGTGTCTGAGTATAACCACTGGGTCGCAGAAACTTGTTATTTTCTGTTCTGTTATCTATTTACTTATTTTCTACCTTTTCCAATGTGCTCCCTGGACCTTCCTGTAAGCCCTTCCATTCAAAGTTTTCTGATTTGCAAGCACTTTTATACTGTAGTTTTGAATTTTTTTGTCACAGAGTGATTGATCAGTTCTGCCTGGCCCATCTCAGCTCCCAAGAAGGGACAGTGCCGCATAGCCACAATAGATTCTCAATGGACAAAGACTTTTGTAAAATAACATGTTTTCATTCATATTTTAGCACGTATGAATGAAGCATGTGTAACTGGGCTGTTAATTGTCACTTTATAAGACACTACACATACGTATGGAGTCTAATTGAGCCTTGCTGCATTTGCCTGTGGATGCAGGTTGGGTCCTGGTAGCTGCTGAGCCGGCCCAGCTAATTACTACCAGCAGATGATGTTGGTAGAGGGGAAGGAAACATGCTGCTGTGTGGCTTTTTTAAGTTTCATTTGACCTTATAGTTATGAGTTTGCTTTCTGTCGGTGAGTTTGCATCCATAGCTAGGATGGAATAAACAAATGAACAGAAACAAAAACACAATCCAAGGCGTGGAATTTTTTTTTCCTGTGCACGATCTGGACTCTAGAGGAATGTGTGATATAGGAGAAGGGGTGTTACTCACCAACTTCTGGTGCTCAATCTGTGATGTTTGTTTGAGTCGACCAAGACTAGACAGCGCCGACATCTTGTTGACTTTGATCTCTGAGTTAGAAGTATCTAAGCGGGCGAATACTTTTGGATTAGGTGACATTTTGTCTCTGATACTTGTGAAGACAGATGAGCAGACTGTATAATCCTCTGCCAGCAGATTTTCTACCCTTCCGCAGAGCCGCTCTGAGTGAGTGTGGGATGTGACTGATGATTTGCATTCCTGATAAGCGGCAGTGACCATTACAAGACAAAAACACGCCGAAGTACATCAGAAAGATGGCGAGTTGCTCCCAGTCGGTGTCTGCAAGCTGTCATGTTATTTTCATCTGCCTTAAAGCATCGGCTCCCTTTCAGAAACACAACATAATTACACACTCAGCCCACACAGCTGCAGGAGTGACTCCTCGACATAACTTTGTTGAAACAAATCCATGTAATTAGCCAATGGAATCACTCTTTTATTTTTTTTATTTATTTCATTTTTCTACAAAAATATTTTACATAAAAAAACAGCTTAAAATATACACAGTCCACTTGGTGATGCAATCATTGCAGAACTTTCAACTCAAATGTACCATTTTATAAGTAAATATATCTTTACAGCGAGAATAAACCCAGGGCCCATGAGGTTGGAGCTGGAGGCCATATCGCAAACTGCTCATCACTAAAAAGACTCCCTGACATGATCAAAGCAACGCAGAATTAAACACTGATAAGAACCTGCGTTTGACTGTGAGGGAACATGAGCGTTGATTCTTTAACAGATTAGAAGTAAAGAAGCTGGTCCATTCACATAACTCATCGGATCAAGAGCAGGAACATTCAAACTTTCATGCTCATTGCAAGCACTTAAGAGCACACGGGTGGTTGCATGTTTGTACATCCAAATAAAAAATAAAATAAAATCCAATTTAACTCAAGTGTAATCCAAATGCAGATGGTCTTGCTTAGTTTTGGAGACATTTGGAGCTGTGTGGAAACTGGTTGCAGTGCCATAGATTGCTTAGAAATGTTACTCTGAATTCAAATTCAGTTGTAGTGTCCCTGCTAATCTGGAGGATTTCCAGGCCTTTTTTGTAAACTATTATAATTACAAATAGATATAAAAGAGAAATTCATCCCAGAAGAGTTCTGTGAGTTATTGAGTAGACCCTGACATCTCGGTTAAATGAAATCCAACAAAGACCTAACCACCTACATGGCTTAAAACTACATGTTTGAAGCATTTATATATGGAGTTTTGGTCATTTCCCTAAGAAATACTTAGCCAGTTTCTGCACGATAGTTTGCGTCAGCACATTGTTTGCTTTTACAACTGTCCCTCATCTACAAATGAATTTATTTGCATGTTTGTGAGGACTTGCTGTAATGAAACTGAGAGAAAAATCATACTTCCTGTTCATGGGACACATTTCTATTCTGATGCTTGCAGAGGCGTTACAGTTTTATCATTGAATAAATGAATTTGTAAAGCAATAAAATTTGGATGGTACCCATGTTACCTTTGCGGGCAGCACCCCCCCCCCCTCTCTCTCATGAAAAGTTACGTTAAATAAATTACTGCAGAATGAAAAAAAAAAAAGATATAAAATTTTATGACGATATCAACATTTTACAGTTGGCTTATCCACCGTACAGAACTCAGTCCCGTGCTTTAGCATCATAACAGTTCAGAACGGAGAGTCAGTGACAGCGTCCAGAGAGGTGGCAAGAGCCAGACGGGGGACGGGGAGGGGTGGGCGCCTAAAGGCGAGGCGGTGTCAGAGGTGCAAGAGCACACCTCGTACCCGTTCTCTGCGTGGTCTGGGCGGGGGTGCACGTTGACTCTCGTCTCAGTGCTTTTGCTCTCCGTGTCCGGAGAGTCCGACTGCATCTCGGTGCAGAGCAGCCAGTCCTTGGCGATTAGGCGGGGGTATCCCACATCCACCTCCATGTCTCCTCCCAGCACCCGCCAGTATTCTTTCCCCTTGAAGAAGTAGGACGAACCTTTGGAGACGACAGAAGGTTGAGGGTTAGGACCACATGATAAACTGTTTTATACACACTACACAGAAAAGTCTTTTCCTCGCATCTGGAGTTCACAAGCACAGATACAGCATCGAGGGCCTTAATTTTATGAATCATTGATCCAAAGTATTTATGAAGAGCTTTTTCATACTGTTACTCCACAAGACACCTGTCTGAGACGCGGAGGGAATTATTGGAGACAGGGTGAGATTGCGGTGCAGAGATGCATGTCAGTGTGCACAGACTTTTATTCATCTTAAAATATCTAATGTTTCCCTATAAAATAAGTGCTGCAACACCAACTTCATGATTTCAGAAAGGATCGGTTCACAGCCATGCATCCTAACAATAGAAACTGTACGTCTGCTTGAGCCTGTATTTGATTAAGTTCTTCTTCACAAGGCTTTTTTTTGCTTCATGCCTGAAATGACACACCCAAAATAAATGGGGAATATCTTCACATATATGAGGGCTTTATACATCATCTTGGTCTCATAAGAAAACTGTGACATGTGAGATCACTACGGATGTGTGAGAATCAGGATGTGTTACCGTGTCAGGGTAAATTCACCTGGAACACAGTAGACAATATAAATGTTATCTCCTCCTTCAACAAAGCCATATTACTTTCAAAGAAAAGCAGAAACCATGGGAGCTTAATTGAGGATCTATGAAGAAGTGAATTATAAACCTTCGTCATCTTCATGTAAACAAGCAGCAGCTTCATGTTCAGCGATGGGAATAGATAAACAGCATCGCTAATAGTAACCAGTAATCTATCGTTACATCGCAGCCGCTGATGATAAAATGCTAGGTGTTATTATAATATTCAGCAGGAGATAGGCCAGTTTAATTTATTGAAGGGCATATCTACCTTTTTTTTTACTTTTATCATAGGCCTATTAATATTAGGTTTCTGGAAGGAATCTGTGTGGAGTTTACATCTGAGGCTAACATGAGTCTCATGCTTGCGAAATGTAGTGGGCGGGACCAGGCTAGTACCGATACTAAATATTTCAACAAGATGTTTACTGTGGTCCCTTCATCCTTTTCCACATCCACAGACTCAGGTTAACATCATCCAGCCATCAATTACATTTGTCAGCAAAAAAATGGGCAAACAATTTAGCAACGTGTGTTTTTTTAGTAACATGAGCAGAGACATGGCTGCACACTGCTGGCACACAATCAATTATAGCTAAGCTGGTGTAACACACAATGTGTTGCCTCAACCTTTTATTTCAATGTTGTTACGTGGCGTTGTAGCTGGGTAAATACTCTAAATCAAATGCTCGGCTCGTGCCTCTTTTTATTCTTGGATGTGCTGCAAAACAGTTGAGTTGTAGCCAGTTACTTTGCTAGTGATTGCTGCAAGATTAAGCACCCGCAGTACAAGACAGCGGATAATTGAGCACTAGTTCGGACGTGTACAAACAATCCTTAATTAGTAAAGCACACATGCACAAAAAAATGGGAATATATCCCAGTATTACACCGGTTGTGGCATTAATTAAAAGGACATTTTCATGTATATAGATCCTATTTGGATAACAGCATTGCAGCATTACTTATGGGTGGTACCTTTCGGGCATTTTTGCCACTTGACATATCGGCCTGTCCTTTCACTACAGGGCATTTAAATTAATTAGAGTCTCCAAAATACCAAAAACAGCTTAAACCTTTTGTATCTCTGATGTAAATGCCACCGTGCTCTGTGCCAAAATAACGTGTGGTGGTGTGAATATTTTAGCACATGCTCTTTGCTCTTGTGGTGAATATGAATTCCAACTTGAATATGAAGTACTGCACTCAAATAAGACCAAACCCCCTTCCAAAAAAAAAGGAAAAAAAATCTAATCTATAGAATTAAGCCACACACTTGACAGTGAGTGATGAATCCACTAAATTCCACATTTACTGAGTTTTGATGGTTTATGAATTCATTAATTTTCCTTCAGCTCTGAGATGAAACTTTAATGTAAGGCAACTGCTTTGTTCAAGGCTAGCCACCTGATTTCGATTCATTTTCTTCACTAACTGGTGACAGAGACTAACAGGCGGAGAGAGAAGTAAACATGTGATAAAATTGCGGCTCATTAATAACAAGTAAGAGGCGAGAGATAAACAAGAGAGAGCAAAGTGAAGAATGTCCTCTCACTGATAATGGCTCGGGAGCTTGCATAGAAGTGCTTCAAGGCCTATAACTCAGCAGCTCTTGAGTGAATAGTTTTTCAAATGAGTAATAGTTGATGTCCTTGATTTATATTTCTATGCTTTTGCCTTGATACTGAGTTGAAAACATGTCAAACCCAATTTCTGACACAATGTAAGATCCAAAAATCATTTAAAAGCATTATTTAAAAGCATTCAAGCTGCAGCTGAAGCATCTGGTCCTTACCTGGTTTCAGTGTATACCCATATTTTCTACCACTCTCACTGCAGCTTCGCTTAAGAAAATGTACTCGCTCAACTCAGTCTGAGGGCAAAATGTGAAGCAGCCTCATGAATTTAATCGACTGAATCATGTCCACAAGCCCGTTTTTTTTGTGTTTTCTCACGCAACTGTGCAGAAAACAACATAATGTCAAAGTATTATGTTGACACACTCAATACATCACATTTAACCCACCAGCCCTCTATTTCTTTAAAGGTTTAATATTAATATGAGCATGATTGTTATCAGGAAATGATTTTAAAACAGAATGTCTGCATTTCTTCACTATATTTTGAAGAACTGTATTTTGAAAATTTTCCACACATTACAGACTACTTAAGTAGGGTCAACTGTTTAAAATGCAGTTTGGTCTGGTCTGTTGTATTTCTGCTGAGGCCTAAGGTTCACGTTCAACAGGGAAAGTTAAGTCTCTACTTAATGAATGAAATGGCAATGAGTATTAACCATTGGGAAAACAAGACCAGTCAAATTATGTGTCAAAAGTAGTACTCAAAAATAGTTTGTCTTTATGAGGGCTATTTGGGGTGGTTAAATCTGTCTGATACTTTCTTAGGGTCCTGGTTCCTGCAGTGGAACTTGGGGTCAGGAAACTGACCCTATTAAAATCCCTGCTCCCTAGGGAAAGCTCCAAAAGTTAAGAATGCATCAGCTGTAAAATGATATAGTACCAGTTAAAGGTCTGGACACAACTTCCCATTAAATCAAATGGGAAAATGTGTCCAAACTGGTATAATTTTATTCACTTTGTGTGCTTAAATATATGTTCTCAAGCCGAGCTGTCGCATGCTGGAATAAAAAGGGTTACTTGTTGGCGCTCTGAAATGCTTTTTTCTATATTTTTTATTATCGTCTGTGACATCTATTTCTCTCAGCCAAACTCAGATTCACAACAATCGAGCAAACTCAGAAGAAAGGAGGACTAAACATATTGTTTTCCCTTTCCAAACATGTCCGTACTCTTTAATGTAAAACTTATTTCAGACCTAAAAACAATGAGTACCTACTCTCACAAGGTCAACCTACTTAGCCATCTGTCACCACTGTTTGAAGTGCAGCTGGACAGGATTGAATGACACTTTTATTTTTTCTCCCTTCAACTCATACTTTTTCTTTTTTTAGAAAGCAAAAGTCCTAGAGCTGTCAAAGCAGCAGAACACATTCCAGACCATGCAAGCCTGGCTAAAAACCTACAATGACCGCTCTGAGAAAATGATGTTTTTGATGTTTGTGTGACAGTTTGGATTATAAGTTTCATAAGCTTGCACACATTTTATACAACTCAGAAGGTAAGTTTTAAATTTTGTTTACCTATACTATTTACACTGTGTGCCAATTTCAAAGGTTCTCATTACCTTCAATGGATTTAGTTCTTACAACTGATCTTGAAGGAACTTTAAATGTAGCACAAAAAGTAAGAAAATGTATGTCCGGTCAATTATTTTGTCCCTTTAATAATAACAATTTGTGTTTTATTATGCATTGTTGTACAGCCTGATTAATCACTTTACAATAAGGTACAACTTGAAAGATGTTTGCTTCTGTGGAAATAGCAAAAAGCTAAATGTGTTGGTGGTGCCCCTAAAAATCTTCTCCAGTATTTTCCTGTTAGTATCGATTTTTGTTCTGAGTTCCTTTGTGGATTGAATGATTGGACTCTCCAATAGTAAGAAGAAAAAAAGACTACACCAGAATAACCTTATTCATTTTACATTCTCAGGGACTTCCAAAGTGTTTTGAAAATCTAAAGACACAACAGCTGAGCCCCTCCACCTCCTCAACAGCTCGGCCCCATTTTACTGTGGGGATGGCATCTCATTACTCTACCAGAAGTTGTTGAAAGTACATAGTACATACAGCATGCCTGGTCTGATCCCACAAGCATTCAGAATGGTTGGAATCTGGACTCATGGGAGGTCAGTTCATCCTCTCCACTCTTACATTCTGGAGGGGTTGTGCGATGAACCTGGGCCTATGGAGGTGTCCTGCTGGAGGAAGGAGTTAGGACCCAGTTACTGGAGATTCAGGATCACCATCGGGTCTATAGTATCAATTTAATGTTTGTCATCACAAGACACCTGTCAACATGGGAATATTGCAGAAGATTTTGGCAAATTCTTTGTGCGAGGCACTACCTGCACATTTAGTTGCTCATACACAAAATCATGAAAACATTAAAAGTTATACCGTGTTGTCAAGAAGACAATTCAGACTTTCCATCAATGTACTGTAATTTGTATTGAATTCAAATTTCCTTTAAAGTTTACAAACATGCATCCATCCATTTTCTGAACCGCTTAATCCAATCCAATTGAGATGCCTATCCCAGCTATCAAGGGGCGAGAGGCGGGGTACGCCTGTGTCGCATGTCGCCAACATGGAGAGACAGACAACCACTCACACACACTCACTCCTACAGAGAATTTAGAGTGCCCAATTAACCTCACATGCATGTCTTTGGACAGTGGGAGGAAGCCGAAGTACCCGGTGAGAACATGCAAACTCCACACAGCAAGGCCACAGTTTCAAACCCCTCCTCAGCCGGAATATGGCTCCGCCCGACTTGGGACTCGAACTGGTGGCCCTCTCACTGTGAGGCCACAGTGCTAACCACTACACCACCATGCAGCCCAGTTTGTAAACATGTGGAATACAAATTAAGTTTAGGTTGTGAGCGATCCTTCAACCTCCAGGCCTATTCATTCCAACACCTATAAATATACCGTGCAATAATGCTTTAAAGTAAAAAGGAGGTAGTAATGCGCTACCTATATTTGGGACCATTTTTTGCAGCTGATTAATGCATAAGTAACCCTCTTGTGTATTGTGCCGTGTCCTATATAACATTTTTCTAGTTCTAGGTGAATTGTTATTTGTTCAGAAGGGAGAAAAAGAAAGATAGAAAAATATTAATCATTAAAAGTGTTAGATAATTAATTATGCACGGTATATGCAAAGCTTTCGACAAGAATATAGGTTCATTCACTCATTTTCTCTTCATTACAATGTGGCTTTGTCATAGCTACATCCTCCTAATATGTTTACAGTGATAGACGGGTCTTATTTAGACTTTTTGCAATTCAGCTTAGATTCATTTTCCCTTATGAGTTCTGTCAAATAATATAGATGTTTACTAAGTTGAATCGTCCTCACATTTAACCTTTTTCCCCAAGCTTGACTAACATACCTGATCTCTCAGAAACAAGCATTTACACAACATTGCATGATGGGAAACAGCTGGCACCTAAGAAACAATGTTAAAAATCAATTAGCAACATTGATGTGGGGGGGCAGAAATATTTCGAGAAGTTGAGGTAGTATACTCATATTCAGACTAGATGGGGAAGATAGTGGAGTAGCATCATTGTAAGAAGTGGATTTTAAACTGTTGACACTTTCATATACACTTGCTATTTGCACCCAAACAAAGATATCATTCATACACTATAATAAATATGAACACACATGGAGCCTTTTATTGTGTGTATTTTTGTATGTTTTTAGAGAGCTGTAGGAGCAAGATAGACAAAATGGAGCAGTACCAATGGAAATCATGGAGGCTGTGTTGAGCACTATGCTACTAGTGAAAGACACAAAGGAAAAGAAAAAGAAGTCACATGCTGTGCCTCAATGAGTAAGTGCATGTTTTACTGTGACTCTCCAGCTCGTCAAAAATATCCGCCAAATAAACGTCTGCAAATTTTACCCTAATAATTTGCGGCATTGATAAAATATTTATGTATGCTAAACCGGCTAAAAACTGCTAACTTTATTTTCCTATCTGTACAACGTCAGTATGCGCAAGTCCTGCCCCTTCCTCTGCGTTGCCAATATAGCCTCTGTTTAGTACAGTACGAGTAGTATGCATCATTTTATACTACATTTTCAGCCGTTTTTAGGGCAGCATCCAGGTACTTTTAGTAATCTTATTTAGTGCTCGAAGGTTTGCTAGCGCTGATTGAGACACAGCCACATTGTATTTAATGACGGTGCAGACACATGTACAGGGCGGCCTTCTTTCATGTGTCACTCTTTCATGTGCATTATCATGATATCCTCCACCATATTGGTATGGATAAATCTGTGGTGGCTAGTCTTTATTACCTTGTGTCTGCTAATGCCTGCCAACATGGGCAGCATGGATGGCTGCACTGGGGCTCACAGTTACTGATGAATCAGTCTTATTCGGTGAGCTCAGTTTTTCATATTAGTCAGACACAACGTAAACTCTCACAGAAACTGCTTTATACAGTAGAACTCACAATCCACATTAAAATATAACACACAAACATCATTATAATCTATGAAAAGTTGGTAAAGCAAAAGCTTTTACAAATTTTTTTTTTTTCTACTTTGTCCGCTAGTTCTGCCTTTACACTGCAGGACACCACTGTACTCGATCTTTTTGCATTAATGACCAAATGATTTTAATTTTCTGGTCAAAGCATCACACTAATAAGTGCAAACAACCTCTGACAGTATTCCAAATTAGTTATATACTCTCAGCAACACTACAGTCCCATGTTTCTTGGGCCATTAAGATGAACTAGTTTAACAAAAACCGGATACATAGAATTGAGTACTTGATTGACAGCTGTCACCAAACGTCACTGTGCTGATATTGGAATTAAAAAACAGTATTTCTTCTACTATTATTTAACCATTATTAATCGCAAAGTTTCTACTTCCTGTATTTGCCTGGATTCGTCTCTTGAACCTCATGTCGGAACTTGGAAGTGGACGCTGAACTCTGTACTGCCCTCTAGTGGATTTATTACCTAACAACCACGCCAATATCAAATATGCATTACCATAGGCCATGTGGGCAGAGATGTTTGACAATGTTTTATGTGGAAACACTTATTATTCATGTACAGGGAGCATAAATGAGCCCTAATGGAAAAGTATAGTTTGCATATAGGTTAGGATCTGAGGGTGATAGAGGTCAAACAAATATATAAAAAAACAGACTTTCTCCTAGAGATGTGGGTGTCGTTTCCTCTGCCTGCAGAAGGATTCATCAGCCTGATAAGTACATGAATAGTAACATAGTAATTTACCAGACATTACATTTTCATTGAAATCATGCTCATTTCATACAAATCTGTGTCACCAGAAAGGGATCAACTATTCTTAGGGCACCACTGTGTTGTCAGCAGTAATCATGATTATCCCGATAACAGCTGCATTAGCAGACCTTCTCCCCCTTCATAGCAACTGTATAAGTTTAATTGCTTCTGCCTGTTTCTGTATAATTCCTGCTATCTCTCCTCTGAGTCAAATTATCTCTCCTTGCATCTCTTCCTTTTATTTTTGTACTCATTTGTATTTCCCTTACACCCTTACTCCATACATCCGTGCCTGTCATCGTATCTCTTCTTTCTTTCCAGCTGCTGCATAACTCTCTTCTGTCCCCATGTCAGTCTCTATCTCTTTTCTGTCTATATTCATCCCGGGCTGGTGAAACAAACAGAATAGGCTTTGATGTGGCTCCAGTTCCCAGGCCCCATGGTCTGTCTATGTGCATTTGTGCGTGCTGGTTTAACCTTCCAGGCTCTGTGGTGATAATGGCCGGGAGTGAGAACCGTGTGATTGACTGGTCTTCTCACTCTGTATTTCCATGCACACACGCCTACACACACACACATGCTGCTCCACTCATCAAATAGCTTTGAGACCTTAGAGTCTATCAACTCAGTAGATAGAACACAGACCATAGGCACCTGACAGGGAAAGAGCTTCCTTGTATGTATGCACAAGCCCGGCAGGGTAGGCTAGGGACTTCCTGGCTCCTAGTGAGCATGACCAACAAATTTTGTACCAAGTGACTGGTGTTTGAGGGGAGTGGGGGTGTTTAAGCCATTTAACTCCTCTCATTTTCATTTGTTCAGATGACTTTTTGCTTCAATACTCTGATGCGAGCGTCCACTGTGACCTTGAACCTCAGCTGGTGCAATGGAGCTCTACAATATGATTACACTGGATAAGTTCCAAGGTCTGAATGTGTTTGACTCTGTGGATGTGAAGCAGAGTGTTGGCAATGCCTGCTATGTCAAAATAACAGATAATGGTACAAAAAACAACAATACTGACACAGTTTGACACAACCATTTCTTACAAGTTGTCAGAGTCTAATAAAAACATTACTTGCGTTTCAATTAAGAAGCCAACTCTCTTTTTTTTTGTCTGGTGCGAATGAGAACCAAATAAAGGAAACACATCCTTCAAGGTTACTCACCATCAGACCACCTCATGGCATCATCTAGTTGAGATGGCAGTCCTTTCCAGACGGTACTGTCTTTGGGGTATCCCAGGTCCATACGCCTTAGGTGGTCATCGTAGCGCCAGTAGTAGTTGTCCTTAAAGAAGTACGTTTTGTCATTGTGCAACCAAACAAAGGCTGCATCCACACCCTCCTTGGGTAGGCCAAAGTCACTGATGGGACGGGGGTAACCCTCCTCCACGATATTATCTTTGAATACCCAGTATTTCAAACCTAAAACAGGTGAACACAGGCTTCATAAATATCACACAACAGAACATTTTGAGTTATAAAGTGTATTTCATAAGATGAGGGCAACAAGATGGGCAAAGACACGCTCATTTCAATTTTTGCTTCCTGTATCAAACTTAAATATGCAGCTTTTTACGTTGTTTTGTGTTTATGTAATCTGCCACTCAAAAGCAGGAAAGTAAGTTTTCCTGTAGGAGCCTTAAAACAAAGTACAAGAATTTAACTTGGGTATCAACAAATGTTAAGTTCAATATTTAAAGGGGGTAGTGCACCCTACATTATGTTTTTGAGCGGTAAACAACATTCTATGTCTTTATTTTCTAAAAAAAAACAAAACAAAACAGCTAAACTGTTGTTAAAAGTGACATTTTTTAAAATGTCAGACTGCATTCTTTCCCTGCTGTTCCTCACAAGGCAACGGTTGTAGATTGCAGGGCAGATTCAGGACTGCAACACAGCAAATATGTATGCTTGCAATATGTACTTTTCACAAGAGAGTTTTTCCAACACTGAGCTGGCTGAGCTGTTTTTTTTTTTTTTAATCAGCAGCTTGTCTTCACCTCGCTCTTTCCACTGTTCCAAACTCTCAGATTCATCATAACACTGCAAGTTTGAAATATGATGTAGCCTGTTTTTCATGAATGCTAATATTACAGTGCACCGTTCTGCAAACAGTCCAGAGTTTATATGTTGGCATTAAACATGTCAGAGTTATAATTATGCTACTAGTATTAATTTTCAGACCTCAATATGCATTTATTATGCCTATACGATAGATGTAAAATAATAGCATGCAGTTTTTTCCCCACTTGTGTTGTTTTGGAGGCTACCTGTAAATTTGTATTGCTCTCCATCCCTATTCAGTAGCATGGTCAGCATGCCACTGAATAAATCCTGGCATGTGTATTCACAACCCGCTCAAAATGCAGGGGATGTTGTTACATTTTCAAAAAAAAGTATTCTCATATGAATAGCCTACAACTAGACATTCAGGCACTGAGAGAAGACCTATAGCACAGGCCAGAAATGCAACGCAAAGTTCAGTGTAAACAAGTCATGCATTTGAAATTATCTTGCGTTTTTATTTGAAGCAAACTTTAATAAGCTATAATATCCAGACTCAGATATTTTGAATTGCAAGAACTATTACATAAAATTAACTAACTCTTTTTTTAAAATCTTTGCTCTGTCTGCTTGTAAGAAATATGCTGTTTTTTTTTTTCATTTTGTGGCTGATCAACCACACATCTAGATGTGATGGATAAATTTATTTTTATGATACAAAAATACACTTAAACAAAATTAAAAAGATAAGATGGCAAAATCCTGACTACTCTTCTTTACTGGACTTCTTCTGGGTTAATAGCATTCTCAAATACAATATTTTTGATACTTTACCTTTAAAAAATACTATTTTATGGTCCCCAGGTCTCTCGTAGACTGCATCCACGCTGTCCAGATTGGTCGGGAGGCCCCTCCAGAAGCGATGAATCTGAGCAGGACGCAGAGACACCAGGTGCTTCTCTCTTGTGAGTCGCCAGAAATACTTCCCTGAGGAATGAAATTGTGGATGTGGATCTAAACCGGTACACCAATGGTAAATGTAGCTGTAATAATAAAACAGTCTGTGTTTCCATCAGCGTGTTTGGCTAGAAATTTGCACTCCTTACTTGTTTAATTCTATCAGGACAGACTTTTTCTTCTCCAGTTTGTCTTTTGTCACATATATTCAGCAAAAAAATTACTCATGTGGCTCCAGAAGGGGTTGCTGGGTCAAATTTAAATGAGGGTTCAACTTCTTGGGAGAAATATGGACACTAGATGATGTCTGAAACTTCTCAGACGTGTCAAAAGGAGCAGTTCTGAGGTTGGAAATGTGTGGCAAGAAGACATGACTGTATATATCATGAGCTCGTCTTGATCAGCAGGCAGAACCTTTTTTTCTGACATATAAAAAAAACAACATTAAAACATAAAGTAGGTGCAGCAATGAGTCATGAAGTTTTAATGTTCTGTAAGTTACATTAAATATTTAAAAGGTTAAAAAAGGTTGGTGTATAGAAATGTCAGCGAAAGTTCAGCAAACTTCACTAACACTTCACGTATGAGTCTGTTTCTTCTCCCCATTGTCAGCAAGGAGCTTCAGGGTCATTCCTCCAGGGAACATGAAAGCCTGATGTAACTTTTTGGACTGCAGTCTTTCAGCAGCGCATCTGTTTTAGGCAGGTGTCTACAACTACCACCCACTCTTATTTTTAACATCTTTCCCTTATGCTTTCCTTTAATTTCGCTATTTCTCCTGCCCTGCTATGTTTTCAACACTACGCTGCAGTTTTCCATCTTCCTTTTCTCCCTTTGTACCATGGTACCTTTGAAAAAGAAGGCTTCTCCTCGTATGTGGGCCACAGCATCAAAGTGACTGGTGCATCTGTCTGGGGCATCTCGTGCCAGGCTGAGAGAGATGAGTAGAAAGTAGGAGGTAAAGTTAGAAAAAGGGAGGAATTCAGAACCTTTTTTACTAAAACTGGACATTTATAATGCTAAATAACACTGATCATCTTGTTCCAGGCCTTTAAATAAAATCAATGCTGATCCATTTTAACCTCTTTTCGTACAGTCAAAACCTGGGGAAGCATTTGCCTGCCATCCATGGATGAAAATGATTAATACCTCTCTAAACAAAAGAGGAGACTCTTCTCAGATGGACAGGCTGAGATCCCTATGCACAGTTATCCCAGAGGCTTTTAGTAATTTAAAGCACTGACATGGCCTGCCTGCCAATGATGAAGCTATTAGCGCCACAGGCCTGAGAGTGGGAGCCCGCCAGGCCTTATATTACCAACAAGGCTATCTATTCAGAGCTCTATTAAAACTACATCACTGCTCGGTGGTTGGAGTGCTGCGGCTGTCAGGACTATTCTCGCTTTCTCCCAGATCATGGGTTGAAAAAGATAGTTGGAAATAATTAATGAAGCCAGTGATGGTCTGAATCCGAGGAGCTAAAGTATTTAACCCGCCGTGTTTCTTGCTACTTCTCAATGCTACCTTTTTGGGTTTTGTTTCTGAGTGAGATTTGTGATGGCAGTGGAAATTACAAGCCTTTCGAATCGAAACAACATTGTAGATTTTCTTTGTTGGATCGCTTGGGGGCAACTTTAAGTTTAGAGCATTGTGGTTTGGGTGTATGGTGGTGTGTATGGGCATCCAAAATGCATAAATGAACAAAATTAAGCCTAATTATACTTGAAAAACACAAAAATTTACAGGCTGATAGCTGCCCAGCTGTCTTTAGGGAGTTATTTAATTAGATAGGCAGGCTCCCAAGCTCATTCTTTTTCTTGTTGCTAATTTGCTTTGTTGGCACCACAGGACTTCATATCAAGGTCCAAAAACTCCACTTTTTAGAATGAATCTTTGGTCTTCCTGTGTACATTCATCGCATTGTGCTCCAGCAGGAGTAAAAGTAATAAGATTAGAGAGAATACAACCACACAATGATTCATGCATCATGAACAGGAAACTATCAGAGAACAAAAATCTTCTTATAATACCATCCAGTAGAGTGCATTAAATGAAATACCAATATCACCTGAACTCCACTAATAGATGTAGATTTTTTTAATATGTTGGACTTGCAATACAGAAGCATAGTGAGCAATTAAAAAGCTTCAGAGGAGATTTCAGTTTGACTTTTGCAAGCTCAAATTTGAAAATAATATATCATGTCTCTGCTTGGTGTCAATACCGGGCTAACTGACATTCCTCTTTGCTGCACTTCTCAGCCAACGTCACGCTGGATAGGATTTGCAGACTGAATGTTTTAAGGTTGTGAAACATTTGCTACGCCGAACAAGACGAGAATGTTTAAAGAAGTTAAAAGTTAAAAAAGTTAAAGAAGTTAAAGTTTGCTTTTTGATTAAAGAAGAAGCTTTTGCAATACGGACTAAGTGGTTGCTTATAAGGATTACATTGCTACAAGTGCACATTTGTTGTTCTTGCCTATGAAACGATGAAGCGTATCTCTTCTACTTACAGGACAGAAGATCTGTTTTCAGGAAGGTCCAGCAGGACAGGAGGCTCCGCCGTCTGAGAGGGGGTCCCTGGCTGATTTGTGTGTGACACCGAGTCCCGGACACCTGCAGAGCGAGAAAAAAAGGAACATATGATGGGACTTTCTGGGGGTTCCCTTTGTTTCTTTCCCTCTTTTCTTAGTTTGCTCAAATATTAGAGATTCCTCCTGGATCCTATAAGCCTGCAGCACACCTGCCTGCAGTTTCTCCCGCACTGCCACTTCCTGTCTGCAGTAAGGTCACATGTCATAACAAGGTCCAATTACATGCATCCATGTTTTCATTAAATCAATATCAATGCGCCACAGATCTCATCAGCTGCTGCTTCTGTAGCGACAAGCAGGTGTTTTCACTACAACACTGATAGAATATATAATGGCAGCTGAGGCTCACGAGTCAAGGCCAGAAGAGGAGGATTCAACGAAAGTATGTAAGGGTTGAAGAATAGCTAATTCAGTCATTATAGTCGTGCTCATGAGATAATATGAAGTTTATGACCAATGGGTAATGGCGGAGGCTCAGTGAGGTGCAGAGAGGTGAGGAGAACCTAAATGAAACCTTTAAACTCATATATGCTGTCACATTGCTCAGGTACCCGTCATTGTTATACAAACACTTTGTTGCATTTTTTTTAGCAGCATTTTCTCTTCCTCTAAATGAAAAACAGAAATGCTATTTTTCATGCGGGGGTACTGTTTGTCACTCTGTGTCAGATTCAGTAATGGAAATATGATGGAAATGCGGCTTTTCCCTCTTCTCTCCTTCACTTCCACACACACACGTGTACACACACGCAGGTGTCGTCAGCTGCTCCAAGTTTGTTCATACCGTAGAGCTGCCACACGCGGACTTTGTCTTCGTAGGGTAGGTCGTATTTCAGAGGGTCTCCCACAGGACCCTGGTAGTACGGTCTCATGATGGACTCTATGGCTGAGGTGTGGACCAGGCCGATGGCATGGCCGAACTCATGCACTGCAACCGCAAAGAGATCCATCCCGTGAGACTCTGAAAGAGACAGAGGTGAACGAATTAAAGTTAAACCTGGGAAGTGGATCATCCCGCCTACTATGCCTCTTACCGGCTGTTTTTCTGCCTTCCCTGGGTAAATTGGTTCAATTTAAATGAGGCAGGAGGACCTATGAGTATATCAGAGGCAGAGTTGGGTGAATCTCCTCACATCCATGCCAGCTCTACCTTCCACCAATTTAAGGTACAACTGAAGTGGTCTCCTTGTTATCGCTGGTGCCACATTAAAGAGAAGTCTTGGGATCATGTATCTGAAATAATTTGACAAACAAATACTACTCATGGATTTTTGGAGTAAACCAAGTCCTCCCATCTGCCACTTTTTCTAAAACTGTGCTTTTCTGGGCTACCATTGCATCTTTTTAAAATATGCAAAAAAATGAGTACCTAATTCTCCAGGGACTACTATACCGCTGAATCAACGTAAGTACACAGAGTTGTCTATGATATCTCTCAGTTGACAGTGTTTGTGAGGGAAAGCACCAGAGAGGCATGCAAAATGCACAGATTGAAATCCTGTTGTTTTATGGAGGCTGACAGAAATCAGTGCAGAGTCTACTAACCAGACAGGAGCTACTCCTCCTCTGGGAGGTTGCCAAAAGGAACATGAATCAGTCTCAGATCCAGACTAAACCATTAAGTAGCAAAATTAGGCAAAGCAAGTTATGTACACAAGACTTTCAATATAAAAAATAAAAAGGTGAAAAATAATACTAAGCAACAACGAGATCAATCTTAATACTTCTGGAGTCATAATAAATGGAACGCTTGTGAGATTTGTGAAGAAGTGTAAATGTCAGCATTTATGTAACCGATGAAGATTAAATTAAGATGGTACATGGCACTCAAGAAAATATATAAAACACTTTCAGGATGAATGTGAATATCCATTAGGAATGATGCAGCTGTTCTAAACCTTTATCATCAGAGTACAATATGCAAGCAATATCTGTGCAAAATGATGAAGTGAACAAGATAATTAGAGAGATTCTGGTACAGACAGTTCAATTCAGTTCAATTGAACTTTATTTGTATAGCGCCAATTCATAACAAAGTCATCTCAAGGCGCTTCAGTTTAAGTAATCTGATTGTCATACATTCATATAAACATATATACTAGCCAATTAATAACAAATAGCCCATGTAAGGAAACCAACAGACTGCATCGAAAAGAGTCTTCAATCAATCCCCTTCTGAGCAAGCTTCAGGCGACGGTTGAGAGAAAAACTCCCTTTTAACAGCAAGGCAAAACCTCCAGCAGAACCCGGCTCAGGGAGGGCGGTCATCTGCCTCGACCGGTTGGGGGTGGAAACGACAGAAAGGGTGACCGTGGATGGAGAACGTGAGAGACCAAAGTAAGGATATAAAGAGAGTCGAGAAATAGTGCGTAGAAAGAGAGGGGAGAAAGAGAGGACTGGAAGAGAGGGTTGGTAGAGAAAACATACTTAGAAAGACAGTGAAGAACAGTGTGAGAGACCAAGAGTGTAAAAAGAGGAATGAAGGAGTGTAGCAAGAGATACATGTATATCTCCTTCTACGTTGTATGTAGAAGGAGATATACAATCATGTCATTTCATCCACTGAGATCTTCTGAGAGAGGAGAAAATATGGTAATTATGGCAGTACTGTGATATGTTTATTTATGATTGATGAGGATGAAAAGTGTCATGAGACGTCCATCAGCAGCCTAAGCATATGGCAGCATAACTAAGGGATGGCTAGCCACCCCTAACTATAGGATTTATCAAAAAGGTTTTAAGTCTGATCTCAAAGGTAGAGAGTGTATCTGTTAGGGAAGGATGGAGCGGGAGAT
>JAVQJG010129079.1:0-13192 GCA_036024015.1 Craterocephalus amniculus | reverse complement strand
TTTAATTTAATTTAATTTAATTTAATTTAATTTAATTTTATTTTATTTTATTTTATTTTAATATTTATATTATCTGTTATCTTTTTAGAGCAACCCAACCCAAGTTTTTCACTGTGCATGTAACTGTATATCCATGTGTGACAATAAACACCATGAACCTTGAAGCTAACCTTGCACGTCGGGAGGCATCTGAGTGTTCAGAGGGAAAGACAGACGGACATGCAGGGAAAAACTACATGATACGAGTTGGAAGGGGTTTTAGGCGGTCTCGGGCTTACGTCAGCCCACCTGATTCTTAGCCAGCTGAAAATACACACATGCTTGTAAAATGTAAAAAACAAACATACACACATAAACTGTTTATGCACGATGAAGGGCTTACGCAGACTTGCAACTGGGGACAGAGTCATGGGAAGCAGGAAAGGGCAGCAGTATCAGAGGCTAAAGAGAATCCCAGGATACTTAGAACTATGAACTATGAGCCATTTGTTTCGTAAAAGACTCCATGTCTGGCACATCACTGTCACTGAAACCTCATCGGACTGTGGAGAGGCTCTGTTTGGCAGCCACTTACGATAACAAGTGTTTCACGATGGTTTTATGTATTCACAGTATTTATCTATCTCCCCCCTTAAGCCCAAAATGCTGTAATCCCTGACTAATCCAGCCAAGTCCTGGCACTGTACGAAGCCACACAAACGCCCAAAACCTGATCAGGGAGGGCAGGCAGGCTTCCTTTATTTCACCTTCATGGCTGCGTTTGAACAAAGTGAGTTAATTTGTGCCCTTAATGCTTCATTACAGTAATTAAGAGGTCAGGTTAAATAAGTTTGACAGGGCGGAGCAGCCTGCTGTGGGCCAGCTGACGGCCCCGTGCCCGACAGACAGCGTCACTGCTGCTGTTATGCAACACTTTAATTACATCTTGGCTGGATCTTTGCCTTCCTTCTCTCACAGTTATTGTCCATTTCTCTGGGAATTTCTGGGAGAAGACAAGACTATCAGTTAGTCCACAACTCTTTGCTTTGTCCTGACATTTCATGGTTTTCTAAACAAGCAGTTTGATTGTATTTATTGCTAAAAACTTGCTATATCTGAGAGCTTTCCAGTAGTCGACAGCAGGGATTTGATGAGCTATTTGATTTAGATTGGAATGAGGTTATGACACGGTTTTATCTCGGTGCAAAAATACCCACTTTGTGTTACATCATGCTGTCATTTCTAAATTTGCTCTCATGCTCACTGTTGTTTTTTTATCTAATATACATTGCTGTAATCTTTGTTAGCGTGTGTGAGCGATATTTATAATACATGTCTTAGTGAGGAGCGACTGTAGTTACATTTATACAATTGAATCACTGCATTTTTCTGTATGTATTTATAGATATACTTTTAGATAATTTGGCCCCATTTCCAAATGACTATATCAGTCTGCTCCAGTGTTCTATATACTATCACCACATATTGTACAACTCATAATCAAAACTCACTTTTAATTGATTGAGACCTAAAGAACTACCTGCAAAAAAAAAACAACAATATTCCCATAATTCTTAGTTTTACCTTTACTTTAGTGCCATTTCTTTAACATTATATCCAAACTAAACAAGTCATTCTCATCATGAGTGGTGGGAATGTGTACAACGGGTGATGCTGACTCCCACTGCAGTGCATAAACTCTGACGACAGAATTATTGATTTACTTCTATTATGAAGTAATCAATTACATTTTCTCCTCCTAGAGGCTAATTGTTATGTAATCAGATATTTGCATTTTTTCGTGTTTAACTGTGATGACTCAGAGTTGAGGGCCCACAACACATCAAACCAGATGAAAGTTAAAGTCCAAAGACTGCAAAAACAAAAGAAGAATTGGTTGATGGTTGTTGTTTTCTGATGGGCAGCATTTAGGTGACATGATTCAAATCTAAAGCTACAGTATGCAACAAGCATAAACTTTTCATAACGTCTCACCAGGAGTTTGTGTCATATACGATGGAATGCAATACGACAAGATGCAACATGATGCGATGCTATAAGATATCATATTATGTGATACAATGCAACATGAGTCAATCCAATGCAATATGATACGACACAATGTGATACAATGCAATGCAATACAAAGTAATTCAATAAAATATCATGATGCAATACAATGTGATACAATGCAATATGATGCAATATGATGATGCAAGACGATACAATATACATGTGATATGATACAGGGTAATTTAGTGTGAAATCATGACGCAATACCAGATGATACAATGCGATAGGATGTGATACGATGTGACATGATACAACACGATGCGATATTGTAAAACCCATCCATCCATCCATTTTCTGTATGTTTAATCCAACTGAGGGTTGCAGGGTTAGCCTATCGCACATGTGATGGGATAAACAAAAATGAAGACTAATTAAAAACAATGCTAAAATCTGTATCATTAGTGGATCCTAAGTGAATGTTGCTGTAACCCTTCCTTATGAGGCATCCTGTTCCAGAATTAGATGAAAGAGCTGAAGTAGACTTCCTGGTTTTCTTCACGCGCAGGCCGGTAACTGCAGCAGAGCCAGCGTTTTTCGTTCGCCTGTCAGAGTGGAGCAACAGTCCTCAGGTGAATCCTTTTGCCTTAGCTAGCCTGGACCTCAGAGCTCCGTGTAGATGCATCACAACATGACTCTTAGCTTCTAGGAAAAAATAAAAACGCTCGGGGCCATTTAGGTTCTCAGTACTGTTGTTTGAACTGAGTCTGCATGTTGACGTCATCACACCGTGAGACAGAGAAGTGTAAGAAAAACATGGTTATCTCCCAGAGATGTATTTTTAGATTTCAGCATTTTGCACAATGAAGCTAAATCACACATTCTGCTGTGAGACTGGTTTTTGGTGAACTCATTAATAACTGTAAGTTAGATCAGTTCAGACACAATCCATAAAAACAGATGGAAGATAACCTAAAAACAAGAATGAAAAGGATAAGAATAATGGTTCCTTTTTTATGACAATGTAATCGTACACACGCAACATTTAAAACAAACGAAAATGTTTTGTAAATTAAAAAGGCTAATTTGGCTTCTAGCCTCTACCTGACCAGGCTTGCATTACTTTAAACCCTAACAACACAACAAAGGAACCATTTAAACTAATACTTATTCAATAAATTAACTTTAACCATCTTTTAAAAGATATTAATTGACTTAACTTGTTTCACATCTTTACTCAGATGATCCAATAAACTAAGTCTTTTAACAAATAAGTTCTAAATTTGGGGTTTAAATCTGGTTTTGTCATCCTTAACAATACCGTTTAACTCAGAGCCGCTCGCAAATAACCAGTTTTATTTCACATTTGTGCCTCAATCATTGGTGTTATGTCATGAACTAAACCCCGGGTCATCCCTAATCAGGCCAATAAATGAGAGTTTGTTTGCTGTATGCCCAGCTGTCAGTCATATCCATCTTCACGTTGTGGATTTACCTGCAAGTTTACACGTTTCCCCGTCTTCCCATCAGCAGACAATCCAGCTGTCTAATCTGCTCCAAATTGACCGAAAAAATAACTTTGGTGCATCATTTTGCACCTCTAATCAAATCATACAGTTTAATGCAGGTTGGGGAGATTAATCCCCACAAACATCATCTTCATTTTGCAAGATTTTCTCCCCTCCGTGTTAATACCAGCGTTTCTCTATTTCATCTCTGCTTTATTAGATTACAGAGCAGGTTTACGTAACTGCCTGCAGAGGTTGTCATCATCATGCAAGCTCAATTTAACGGCCGTCAAAAGCAACTTGGCCGTGTTCCTGATTCATGCAGCTCCGGTTCTCTGC
This sequence comes from Craterocephalus amniculus, assembly GCA_036024015.1. Classification (NCBI taxonomy): domain Eukaryota; kingdom Metazoa; phylum Chordata; class Actinopteri; order Atheriniformes; family Atherinidae; genus Craterocephalus; species Craterocephalus amniculus. The sequence goes on along the minus strand of JAVQJG010129079.1, from coordinate 9,356 downwards.
CTTAACATCACCATGAAGCCAGGCTGTGCAGACAAGTGTGTTATCGTTTGGTTGAATGAAGCCACATTAGAACCTCACAAACAAGACTTAAATCTTGAACTGATCGAGTGAAGCATCGACGGTCGATTCGTCGATTATTTTGTGATTTATGTTGAAATAAAAATACAACACAAAGACGTGGGAATGGCCAGAAAGCTAAGCAGAATGTGTGCCTCGCTGCTCTCAGCCCCCGCTCTTTTCCCACAGCCTGAGGTAACAGCATGCTTGCTTACACGCTGGATTGTGTGCCGGACAATGGAGCAATTCTCAGATGGTAGTGAGCGGACGCAGCGAGACGTATGATGCTCGGGATCACATGCAAGACTCAGCGGTTGGCCTGCAGACAACAACTGGATGCATTCAAAGTGCTAATCACACCAAAAAAAGCAACATCTGTGTGACATTTTTAACCATTTCTTGTATCTGTAGCATATTTCGGTGAGTTTACGCATGGTTTATTTTAAGATTTAATAAGATTTCATGCAATATTTGATTGAGGAAACAAGAAATAGAATTTATATCCAGAATGGAGGACAAACACTTCCAAGAATTCAGACAAAATTAGAAAGCTGTGTTTTCCAAACATAGCATGCTGTCAGATCTCTGTCTGTGTAGAAGTCAAGGGCAAGTCTTTCAAACATGGGGAGAGCGGAGCTGTCCTCCACATGCACAAGACTTCAGACCAAAAATTTTATATTGTTATTATCTGTTATTATATGAATGAAAGTCAAACATCAGTCTCCAGAAAAGCATTTTAACGGGTTTACAGCTGCACCAGCATCTGTAATGCAGTGCTGGGACTTTGCAGCTATAATAGATGTGATCATGGGCAACGGAAGGTGTATCGATATTTTCATGAACTGGGATGTGACTGGTGCCCTAAAAAGCTGACACTGTTTCATTCCCGGCTGCTGTTGCCATAGCGATTTTAACCAGAGTCATGCAAGTGCTCCACATACTGTGGCAGCCAGCACAAAGCAGAAGACTACAGTGATGCACAGACACGTGTAAAACAGCGGAATTCTTCTGGAAAAGCAGTGAATCTGTGAAATGCATGAGGCTGACGGTGCTGCACGTATGCACGCGCTAGCCAGACGGAGCGCGCAAGACCCGGACCGAATGGGATGTCTTTGATGGCCGAGAGCAGCCCACTGACCCTGAAGCTCGTTATGCAACATCGGTTTCACACACCCCCCACCCCCACTCGTGCCAGTAGAGCAGAAATGGAGGAACTTATCCGCTCCATCCTCTCGTCTATCGATCCCTGTAGCTGCATGGCACAGAAGTGAGCTTCACAGCCAACAGCTGCTGCAAATAAAACATAAAAATAATATAAAATTATTCTGTATGATGTTTGTTCACTTGGCTATCCTCATATCACAGCATGCCAAACCATCTGCATGCTTGTTTTAATGTCTGTGCCTTGTCTTAAAATATGTTCTGAAATTAGATTTAAATAGAGAAAAAGAAAAACAAGCAGCATGTGTTTACCTGCTGTCTGACCCAGACTCTTTAGGATTAAAGTGTCTGTCTGATCCAATCAGGGTTTGACCTAGCATTGTACTCTACTAAACTGCAAAAGGATTACTAAACAGAGTACAGCAGAGCAGCGAGCAGGCTCTCTGTGTGTCAATTGCATGCATAGATCTGTTTCAAGAGCAGATTATTATATTACAGCGAATTTCTGAACAATACAAACCATGTAGTTTCCTCAGATTTTATTATTATTCTTCCTTCTAAAAAAACTGGTCAAAATGAGCGGAGATGTTTTTAATTCAATACAGATTTCCCCATATTTATGGCGTAAAATCAACTCATAACAGATAGTAGTCATGGGTTACAATGCTTTCTTAAAATATTATAGATATATATATATATATTATATATTCAAATATTGACTTTATATAGACGTCTGCAAAATTACTCAGACCCTTCCATGAAAGAAATGACAAAAATCTTAACAGTAGTTCAAATAGTGGAAAGTAATGAAGATGAATTTGCTAAAACCGTATTTAATGAAATATGACACTGCATTTTAACTTAGTTAAAGAAATGATTGTTCATCTACATATCAGCTGATGAGTGATGTAACAGATTCATTTATTTTATTTGCTTGTTTTAAAGATGTATCTTTTGATCTTGATTAACAATCCATTTCAAGATTTTAAAAATGTATTTTAATATAACTTATCATTTCAGCTTATTGCAGTGGCAGCTGTTTTCTTTTCACCTTCATTATAAAGATATATATACACACACACATACACATATACATTATATATATATGTTTATATGTATCAACATTTGTCTTATTTCTTTAGCTCAAATGATGTTTTTATATTGTTTAGTTAAAGAGACAGAAACTAGAAAGAGTGGCATCATGTTAGTTGTGTATATGTTAAATGTGAAAGAAGAGAGCATATAGTGATACAAATCTGTGATAATTTTATATTTTTAATATTTGTTTTCTTGTTGTAAATCACTTTGTGATGCATCATGATGTATGAAAAGGGCTATACAAATTAAGTTTGATTAGAAATACATTTTCATATCTATATATTTATATGCATAAGTTAAAGTCTGACCTCAGGTTGTTTCGACATCACAGTGAGATGCATCTGTGCCAGCTGTGCTGCACGGAGCGGTAATGGGCCGAGCGCTCTGTTGACACAAGCCCTCGTCTGCAGAACAGCTCGTCTCGCCGACTCTGAGCAGATGACTCGCCTCTTCGCCATCTGCCTCAGACCAGTTGGAGATGACCCCGACCGGCTGAGGCCTCCCAGGGTGCCGTCATCCTTCTCTGGCTGGAATAAACCAACCCTCGCTGCAGCAAGTTCTTGTCAACTAATGAGGGAACGAAGGCGGCAGACACGCTTTTTGTCTTCTGGCAGAAATCCGTTTCTGCAGCTACTGTAAGCCTCCGCTAAGTGCTGCAAGTGCATCATTTATTTTCCTTATAGCTGCCCCTGCTTGAGCTGAATCATCGTTTCTTACTTTCTAAATAGTTTCGTTGGTTTACACACCCAGGAAATAACCTCCCGTTGCTTTTGCATGAAATTTGACTGCAGTGACGTCCGTATTTAAAGCAAGTAGGAAATATTTCCCAGCACACCTCAAAGAAGACACTGCGGTTACCACAAAGCAGTTTTAATTTCCCTCCAACAAACTGTGGACAACACAGATAAACAAGATAAGAGGTATCCAAACATGTCAAATAACAATATTAATATCATTATTATAACATTAATAACATGGAATGTACTACTTTCCATTCACATTTTTTAAATTTTAGATTATTTTATGAAACATGTCAAATAAATAAATATCTCTTCATCTTCTCTCTGACGTATGAATATAACAGATGAACAAGGGGGGGATTATGGCAAACAGGCAAAAAGGAGAAGCGGGGGGGGGGAGTTAAGCTTATGTCCGATAGCCCCGTCTCGTCTGAACACACACTCCGTCTGCAAACGTCTCTCAGTGCATGTTCGTGTGTGCAAAGTGACACTTTCTTTGGAAAATCAGACACAAGGAAAAAATTCTTCTGTCTCAAGCTTCAGACTTTATAACCGCTACGAGGGTTAAAACAGGACGATGACATGGGGAGGGGGGAGCAGCAGCATTCACACGGGAGGCGAACTCTTTTATTTGCAGGTTTGTTTCATGTCCTGATGGTGGACAAACGCAACGGCAACATGGAACAGCACCGATGGCGGGAAAAGGCCAGATACGAACAAACCTCTCCACGTCGATGTCCTGTTTTTCCTCCGAAGATGTGTCCGAACACCGTGCACAGTGTTACAACGTCAGGACGCCGCGTCTCTGCAGCTCTCAGTCTGTGCTGTGGTTCTCCAGCTCAGAGATGAAGGTGATCAGGTTCTGCAGGCCGAAGATGTAGCCGCTGTCCTGGCCCTCGTGGACCACGCTGTCCTCGCGGTAATGTCTGCATGTGGTGTGGGCGAAGTCGATCATTCTCACGTCCACAGCGGGGCTGCGGGGGTTCAAGCGAGCCTGGCCCATGCTCAAGCTCGCGCTTCTGCTGCTGCTGGAGCAACTGTTGCTCCCGTCGCTGGACGTGGAGGGGCTGAGCGGAAAGCTGAGGGCACCTGCCGCTTCCCCCTCCTCCTCCTCTTCATCCTCCCCTTCCTCGTCCTCCTCAGTTTCAGGTTCGGCTTCCACTTCCTCGTCCTCGTCGTCCTCATCATCCTCCTCATCTTCGGAGAGGCCGTCCTCGGCGCGTCGGCGCGTGTGTTTTCTGTGCGGAGCGCTGTCGTAGATGATGAGGAGGGAGCTGGAGTAGAAGCGGTACGACTCGCAGGCCTCCAGGGCGGCCTGCATCTCTCTGAGCCGGCTGAGCACCGGGGAAAGCAGCTCCCGCCGCAGCCGGTGGCCGCTGTGGAAGAACTGGAACAGGGCCTCCTTGAAACTGGACTGGCTCAGTTTGCGGCCGTGGTACTTGTTCATGAACATCAGCTGGCCGGTGTCGGGGTGGTACACCTGCAGCCGCAGAGAGACAGAGGAGAAGAGAGTTCAGGACACGCAAACAAGTTTACAGTTTATTTACACCATTTATTTTTTTAGGCTCCATCATGCGATCATGAGAGCGAAGGATCAAATAAAACAGTCAGAAGCTGCATCCCAATCAAGCAGCAACCTCTAGTTCAGAGTTTTGATGTCTGCTTGGCTTGATTAGTTTTTACCATGTAACAAGATTTTACTCTTGTTGTTTTTCTTTGGGTTTTTTGTGTTTGTTTGTTTTGTCATTGGCTTTGTTATTGGTAGAGACTTGATATATGCCTGTCAGGGCTTTTTCGCCTCTCCCTGCACAGTTTTTTCTTTAAATTGTGATTAATTGTATTTTACATGTGCAAAAAATAAACTAACTAACTTGAAAAGTTAAGCCAAAACCCGCAGTTCCCCTTTCCTCCACTAGGTGCTGCCGCAAAACAGAGCAATTCCACATAGACTCATGGTAAAAAGGCCAACTTTACAGCAAAATTGAACATGTTTACAGCCTGGTACAAGGGATAAGACGAAAGGAGGAAGCAGCAGAAAGTTGGTCTGGCTACTGTGTTTTATCCTAATCGAAATTTAGAAAAAAAAGACTTTTTGTAAATTTAGTTTTTCTCCACAACAATCTGCAATATCGAAAAATCACGAGAATTTAAATCGAATTGGCACCCAAAATATTGTAAAGGAATCGAATTGCGGGAAAAATGTAACGCCCCAGGACTAGTAAATAAAGTGGAAATGAGTGTGATGGTTCCAGAATTTTGCTGGACATTAACAACAAGCTGCTGTTCACACAGAAAAATGAGAGCAGGATTCATTTCTGTTTCTAAAACATTGTCAAAAAGCAAGTCGGGATGTTTCCCAGGAGTCCCGCCCGTACCTGCATGCCGCAGAGGCGAACTCCGATGGAGGCCGACGTGCTCTGCTGACACTTGCGGATCTGCATGGCTTTCTTCTCCTCTGAGGCGTCGTCTCCGTGCTGCCGGGTGCCCATCTTCAGGTCCAGCACGCACGGCATGGCGTGCCGCCACGTCAGGTTCTCCAACAGGATAAATTCTGGGACACCGAGTCAAGGAAGATCCACAATACAATTTTCTCTCCAAATGCGTTACCACACTCGCATTTACAGGTGCTACTCGGAAAATTAGAATATGCAGGAAAAGTTGTTTTATTCAGGGAATTCAACATAAAAGGTGAAACTAGTACATATTATGTACTAAGTACAGATGCAAGATTGAACATTCCCTATTTAAAATCCTTTTTTAAAAATTGATTTCAAGTAATATTCTAATTTCCTTAGCTTTTTAATTTGAGGCTTTCTGAAAATGCAAATCCTAAATCAGCAAAATCTAAACAAATAAAAGCTGAAATATATTGATTTGCATAATATATGTCTACATATGTACATTTAATCTTTGAAGTTACAGAAATGCAGCATTTTTCAGGATATTCTAATTTTCCGAGTAGTATCTGTAATTTAACTTCAAAGATTAAATGTACACATATAGACAAATAGTATGCAAATCAATATATTTCAGCTTTTATTTGTTTAGATTTTGCTGATCAGGATTTTCAGCTTCAGAAAACCTCAAATTGAAAAACTCAGAAAATCAGAATATTGCTTCTAATCAATAAATAATGGATTTTAAATACAAAATGTCTCTGAAAGTAAAACCTTGCATCTGTACTTAGTACATAAAATGTATTGGTTTAACCTTTTGCGTTGAATTGCCTGAATAAAACAACTTTTCCTGCATATTCCTGTGCACGACTATCGCTCCGACGTAAGGTCACGGCAATGTCACGTAACTGATGGGAGCGACTCTGAAACCAGAGACTGGCTTGAGACTGAGACGCTGTATTAGGTAACAGGTCTCAGGTGCATGCATGCAGGCGTATCGGCTCTATGGAAATGCTTGGAGATAAGCGACCTCTGGCATGGAACCAGAGGGAGAATTTTAGAGGAAGCTCTGTGATGGTGAAGGATACTGTATTGGTTTCTGTGCTTGGCGTTCTCCTTCATCCTCTGCAGGTGCTGCTGGTGACACTTGAGGCTCCAGGGGTTGTGTCTGAGCTGTGGGGCGGCGTTACTGTGGCCGTTTTCCAGTCTGTAGTGGGAAACCTCGGCCTGCTGCAGCCACTCCAGCTCCATGTCCTCTTGCAGCTTGTGGGCACTGAGGGACACACAGAGACTCCTCTTAGATTCTACATGTTTAATATTCTTACCCGTCCATCACAGGGGGAAAGTGTCAGGGATCATTTATGTGTTTACTATGAGTTAAATGTAGATAACAAGTGAAGTGTTTTTAGTTAAATTAGTTTTATAGATTTTCTTCCTTCAGCTAATTTTCGTTCAAGTGTTCGTAAACGTCTGCAAATGATTCCTACCCCCCCAACAAAGAAGGAAAATACATTTGTCACTGAAATAAGCTGAAAGTGACAAAAGTAATAATAAATAATCGATAAATCGATCTTTAATATTATAATCAACTACATTATCTTTCAAGCGATGAATCGAATGCATCTTTAAACTGGAGCTGAAGTTGTATGTAAGCATAGCCATCAAATGAATCGAATCCTATTTATCTGCCACAATAATCGTAATAAAAATCAAATAATGAAAAACATTTGGTTTTTTAATATAGAAATACTAATGATTAATCGAGCTTTAATTCTTCTGATAATCGATTAAGACAATTTAATAAAATGCCTATCCCTAAAGAATGAAAATTTGATAAAAATCCTTACATTGTTTTAAAATTCTGATTCAATACTAATATTTAAAAAAAAACAAGCAAAAAAAAACCCCCCAAAAAAACCCACAAATGAATCTCGGCTCCATCCCTAATCAGCTGATATGTAGCTGAACAATCCTTTGTTTTCTGGAACTCTCCATCAGACTTCTACACCTGTCCACAGGTATTCTGTGCCCCCTGCTCATTAGTCCAGGACCAAATTGGGTTTTTTTTACATTATTTTTTCAACACAAATAAAAAACAATGCTGTATTTCATTAAATTATATTTTAGCAAATTTATTTTTATTATTACTTTTTTCATTTTTGCAGTTTTTTAAATTATGAAGATTTTTGCCTTTTCTGTGTGAAAAAACCCTGAAATAAATTACTCCAGAAAACTTTGAAGCATATCGGTAAACATAAAAATGACTTATTTTCTTTTGTCTCACCTCTTTTCCTTTTCTTTGCGAGACTGTCGGCTGCGACCATCTTTGCTGTAGTTTTCGCTGTCCACCAGCAGCGAGGACGGCATCATTTTGCCCCACTGGAGCATCTTGGGGTCCGTCGAGTGGTCCTTCTTTTCTAGATCTGCGTCACTGTGCAGGGGGTAGGCGATGAGGCAAAGATTCCCTTCTTCATCCTCCTCGAAGTTTACCGACACCACACCTGTACATGAGCAGAGACGTAAAGACACATTTTAAATATGAGAAAATACGTGTCACACCAATAAAACATGATCTTTCCAGAGAAATAATCGTGTGTCGGATTATAACAATGACAGGAGTCTGGTGTGGCTCTTCAGGTACAGCAACAAAAGACAGAAAGCTGCAAAAGTCCAGCCAGGATGTTAATTTATTTCCAAATACACAAAATCACCAGCTGTGTTACACTCTGTGTAGAAAACGCAAGCAGACATCACATAAAAGAGTAAAAACAGGTACTCAGAGGTTTCAGTCCCAAAATATTTCACTTGAGAGCAAAAGTCCACAGAAAACACATTAATTTACACACAACCTCGACTTGTTTGGATCATAAACAGCTTCCTGGTGGTGTCAGAAAACAGCTACAGAGGCTAACACGCAGAAAACAGAAATCAGGCTTCAACTCTGTCATCCTGGAAAGTTTTTGTTGTTGCTTTAGTGGCATTAACAGCAGCTGCTGTGCTTCCAGGAAGATCAAGTTACGCTTCTCTGCAGAGCGACAACACAGGATGCAGGGCAGTAAAAACAACCTGAGCTCAGGAAAACTGAAGCAAACGTGCTCCTTGAGTCCAAGAGTCTCTGCTTGATGATGTCACTCTGTGGTCCATGCAGGTCGATGTTAAAAAAACAAAAAAAGGCACAGAGAGGACCTGGGTGAGGCCGTGATCAGCTGGTATCTTCTTCCTGGATTTCTGGAGCCAAGTGATCAAAGATTCCCACCTGATATCTTTTTCACTATGTTATCGCTTAGCCAAAACAGAAAGAGTGGCTCCCACCTGCTCAGCAGACTTACCGGAGCTGGAACGGCCGTTTACAAACAGGACTAGAGGCTACGGCGCCCTCTGGTGGATCAACATAGAACTCTGCTGGCAGCCACCTTAAAAACACTAGTTCAGGCTTCCTAAGAAACCTAAAAACCCACGTTTGACAACGAAACCTGCACAAACACAGAAATCCTGCAAAGCATGGGTTCCCACCGGGCTGCAGGAAGCATGCGGAGCGACACGACGGAGGAGCGCCGGAACACGGCGGGTCGGATGGGCTTCTCTTACCTCTGTACTGGGGGGTGAACTTCCTCATCGCAGCGGGCAGGCTCTTGTAGAACTGGTGCTCCCGGGGAATGAGGGGCTTGCAGATGGTCTGCTCGCCGAAGCGCAGCACGCAGGAATGCCCCCCGACCTGGTGCACGAAGGGCTCAAGCATCACGCCTTTGTCCATGTAGCACTGCTGCTGCAGCTGGTTCTGCAGCTGGTTCTGCTGCTGCTTCTCTTTCTGCTCTGCATCCATGGCCTCTTGGGCCTGAGCCTCCACAGCCGGACTCATCCTCCTCTGGTTCTGGCCACACTACGGCGGGCATTAGCCTCCTCA
>JAVQJG010129074.1:0-16151 GCA_036024015.1 Craterocephalus amniculus | reverse complement strand
CGATTTTCTTTAATCTTCCTGTCTTTTTCTTTAAAACAGATCACAAATATTAGATTTTATGGGAAAACATGCTTTTATTGCAATCACCCATACAGGAAGTTGACCTAAATTCAAAGTGCAGATATTTTAAGTTGTGAAAGAAACTTGTAAAACAAGCTGGCAGGCCCTGCCACTTTAAAAAATGAAAATATAACTTTCACGCATACAGTTGTACAGGTGAGGGAAGGCAACGCCGGCAAAATATTTCCGGCTAAGAAAATCTCGATTTTCAAAAAATTAAATCCTCATAAATAGCAAATTTGATTTATCGATAAAATAGATTCATTGCCCAGCCCTAATGTGAACATACAATATGCTGGAAAAGCTGTTTTATTCAGGCAGTTCAACATAAAAGGTGAAACCGATACATTTCATGTTCTAAGTACAGATGCAAGATTTTACTTTCAGAGGCCTGAATATTTTTTTATGAAATTGCAGTTTTTTATATTCTAAAATATTCTACTTTTTTAAGTATTTTAAGGTTTGCACTTAATCAGGTTATTCAAATTTTCCGTGTAATACCTGTAACTTAACTACAAATATTAAAATTACACAAATGGTATGCAAAACGATATATTTCAGCTTTTATTTGTTCGTATTTTGCTGATAAAGATTTGCAGCTTCAGGAAACCTCAAATCAAAAAAGCTAAAAAAATTAGAATATCACTTGAAATCAATAGAAAAAATGAAAATTTAAATACAAAAATGTCAGGCCTCTAAAAGTAAACTCTTGTATCTTCACTTACATACACACAACATAAAATGTGTTGGTTTCACCTTTTATGTTGAATTCCCTGAATAAAACATCATTTTCCAGCATATTCTAATTTTCTGATAAGTACCATAAGTATATGCGCAGTGATCCTCACACAGGCATTTTTAAAGCTTATTGGGTAATTGCTGCTCCACTTTTCTTCAGCCCTCTTTGCAGGACTACTATGGAATCACATTCCCTGGCCCCGCGGCAGCTCTCTCTGGCAGAGACGGTAGCCTCGCCAACAACCCTTACTCAGGTGAAGCATTTCAAGTCTTCCTTCATTTTTAAAAAAATCCTACAAGTCAAGATCTTTTCTCACCTGAAGTCCCCCCCCCCCCCCCCCTTCCCCCCTCCCATTGATCAGGTGAAGTCACAAAGTTTGGCAGGAATGACTCCACCTCCCCAGCCCCCCCCACCAGCCTGGCCGCCCCCCAGCCTCCCCAGGCCCAAAGCCAAGGACAGGCCCCGGCCCAGCCACAGCCTCCGCAGGCCCAGCCTCAGCCCCAGGGCCAGCCGCAGCACCACAGCAGTCAGCAGGCCTTTCTGCCACCAGGCTACAGCTACACAGGCCTGCCTTACTACCCCGGAGTGCCGGGCGCCGTTCCCAGCGCTGCTGCCTTCCAGTACGGGCCCACCATGTTTGTTCCTCCCGGAGGGCCGGGACCGGCTTCAGCCAAGCAACACAGCATGGGCCTCGGCCTGGGAAACCCTTCAGCCAGCCCCTTCCAGCAGCAGGCGCAGCAGCAGCCCAGTGGTTACGGCCAGCACACCTTCAGCTCAGGTTCACAGAAGTTTTACTCATCAGCTTGACTAAAATATGTGTTCATTGTTTGAGGCGATAACCTGAGGAGACGTAGTTTGATGTGGATTGTTTTCTCCACCAGGGTATGAGGAGCTGACAGCAGGGCCAGCAGGAGTAGAGTACAGTAAAGGGTACAACTCCTCATCACAGGCACAAGCCAAATCTGCTGCTGCAGGGCCTGGGAAAGGTACAAAGAAATCCATTCTGTTATTCCTGATCTGAATTTTTCAAATTGAACTCAGTTGGAAATATTGCTGCTTCTCTGCCAGGTGTCTCAGTAACATCCAGTAACTCTGGTGTGCCAGACATCAGTGGAAGTGTTTACAATAAGACCCAGGTGTGTCCCTAATACTATCATCTTTCTTTATTTTCATCTTCTTCTTTGTATTATTAAACCTTTACTTGACTAGGATAAAGGATTTGAGATTAAACGTCTCTTCAATCAAACCGGTAATACTTAAATGCACAGAAGTACAGTTCATACTCATAAATTCTTTCTGCTTTTACTGCAGTCTTTTGATAAGCAGGGTTTCCATACGGCGACCCCACCTCCCTTTAGTCTGCCATCAGCGCTTGGGGGTCCCGGGCCCCTGAACCCTGGAGCAGCTCCCGGAGGCTATGCACCTGCCCCATTTCTCCACATCCTGCCTCACCAGCAACCACACTCGCAGCTGCTGCATCACCATCTAGCTCAGGATGGCCAGGTAATGCACGAACAAAAGCTTCTCAGCAGTTTTCCAAATTAGATTGGACTGCTTAATCTGCTTTTATTTTTTTTGCAAATCTGATTTTTTTTTTTTTTTTTTTTATTTGCCTTTCATCATTCAGGGTGGTCCCAGCCAGCGGGGCCAGTCCAGCAGCCTGCAGCAAAAGAGCCAAGTCAACAAGTCGAGCTACGGCAGCTCCCCCTACTGGGCCAACTGAGAAGGCTGTGATGTGTGTGCGTGAATGTGCATGGACACACACCAGCACAATGCACCACTCTCAGCGGATATGATTGATGAGATCACAGAGAGACAAACCATTTTACAATACAAGCTAAAACACACACTACCACCCCCCTCCCCTTTGCTCTGTATATCCCCTTTTCAAATTTATGGCTGTTGTATGTAAAATATATTTATGTATTTATACAGTATATATGTATTGGTAGGACATAAAATGTGGTTTTCTGCATTGTTTTAATTTTGAAGGACATTTTATTTCAAAAAAATGTGGGAAGATGAGAATGCTAAATCGTGGAGATGAAGTTGGTGAATATACTTGAACACAAGCATCTTGTGATGTGGATTTTTTTCTTTTTTTTTTTGTATGCATACATGAACTGAGAATGGTGTACATAGATTATACACATCATTTTCACGGCAAAGGCCTTTTTTTATTTTAGAGAAAAAAAAAATGTTTTTGTAACTTTGGTCTCCCGCATCTGTGAATCCTTATATTGAGGGTGACTTTATAGCTTGACCTTTTTCTTTTCTCCCCATTTCCCTCCATTTGTCTCTCATTCCTGAATTCTTAACTAGTTGGTTGGTTTGACCAGCCAGGCCTTGGATTTGATGTCATTTTAACATTGGTTTAATCCTTGTTGTCCAAATTAAAAGTTATCAACAGTTTCTATGGATCTGGCATCAGTATTTACAAACACCTTTTCAACCTGTTATTTTATTCCCATGCAGCATTACGCTCTTGTTTAGAGGACTATTTTGATTTTGACCAATGAAAAGCAGTCATGTTCAGGACCGATGATCCTTTCATGCTAAGAAGACGTGGCACCCAGTCTGGCAGAGAACCATTCAGCTGTGTCACTGATAAAATGATCTAATGCATTCAGACCCGCTTGCAGTCACATTACTAACCAGCCAAAGGAGTACTTAGATCAGGGGTATCCGGCTCTGGTCTTAGGGGGCCGCAGCCCTGCAGGTTTTGTGTCTCCCTGCTCCAACATGACTCATGAAGTCGGTGTGCAGGTCCAATAAATTTTAGTCAGGCTTGTGAAGAGGTAAACAACCTGCAGGACAGTGGTTATCCTGGCTTGGGTGCAGTTTTTACCAAAAATACAAACCTAAGGCCTTTTGAAGGTAAGTTTAGGTCTGAAAAGTCCTACCTCAATTCCGAAAAAATAGAAAACAGTCCATCCAGACTCTCCTCTGTTGTCCCCCATGTTGCTGTATCCTACTCTTTGATTTCTTGCTTGAGTTGTCTCAAATGTAAGACCACAAAGTTTCTGCTCAATGACAGTAGTGGTGGTAATAGTAAAGTTTGTCTAAAAAAAATAAGAAGCCCATTATTGAAGCACAGCAGAGATCACCAGATCCAGGCCTCGGGCCAGTGTCCAGCAGGTTTTTAGTGGTTCCCTGCTCAAGGTTCCTCACAAAAATCCTTCAGGACTGGACACCCCCCCGGTTTAAGGCCCTTCTTGAAAATGTCACATCCCAGTACTGCTAGAGGTTTTAAAACTGAGCTTTCATAATGAGCCAAACAGTCTTTCACTTTGTATGTATTTTAAATGACCTTAGGTAGAGAAAATGCTTTTCCTGGATCATACATGTTTTACCATGAATAAGGACGGTAAACTGAACTGTATCAGGCAGCATGGAAGGGTTCCTGAGATGCAGCACTTTCAGACAGATCCATGTTTTGGGCTAACTCCGTTTGGCCAAAGGCAATGAAGCTGTGTATCAAGAACTGATTTCTGCCATGTCCTTTGAAGAGTATCTCCAGATTTAATTTCTGCTGTAGATAATGGGATCGCCGTCTCTCTGAAAATGATTGAGATTTTGTACTGTACCAGCACCATTTCAGAAACTTGCCCCCTCAAAGTCTGAATGATATATTCTTGTAGGAAAACCCATCTGAATCGCAACACACACACTGGGAATTTTCTCCTTGTTTTTAAATGTTCAAGTTAAATATTTTGGTGTGAAGGACATTTTTATTTTAATATGCATGATTTATGTAAAACACTTGATGTTACTTTTCCCAAAAAACTAAAACTTGAGTAATAGGTCCAACAACACAGCCCAGATTACCTGGGATTCCCAAGTGATCTTTAGAAGCACTGCAACAGAATAAAAGCACACCTAAGTTTAAATCATAAGCATTTATTTACAAAATTTAAACGGACTTCAAGGCACAGTTTTAAGAATACAATAACCATGTGACCTACACTTAGGTGGCAAAAAACCTGGACAGGACAACATAAAGCAGCTTACATAAACTAGCCTTGGATAAGTAAAAATAAAACTGTACACAAAAATAAAGTTTCAGTCTCTGGCTGGCTCCTACTCTGCAGTCTTCTTCTTCTTCTTCTTTTTGTCAGATACCGTTTGTGGAGTTTCTTCTGCTTCCTCTGCCACAATATTTTTCTTTTTCTTTTTAGCTGGAGTCTCCGTCTGTTCAGTTCCATTATCTGTGGCTTCCTCTGCTGCCTCCCCCTCAGATTTTCGCTTCTTTTTCTTCTTGCCGGGTGTCTCCTCTGCCTCGTTTTCTGCAGCAGGAGTCTCTTGTTCCTGGACCTCCATATCCTCAGCTGCTTGTCTCTTCTTTTTCTTCTTCTTAATTGATGTCTCCACTTCTTCATTCTCAACCTTTGGGTCAAAGTAAAAAGAATTCATGAACAAACAAAAAGTCAGACTTATCTGAATAAAGACATCTCCTTCCAGGGCCTAAAATGTGCGACTCGCTTCAGTGATCAAGCCCACTGATTAGGACCAGCCAATGGTTCGGAGTCTAAGTATTTTAGCATGTCGTACACTGAGAAAGGACCACAAGAGAGTCATGTCTCAAATCAAAACATGCCGCATCGGATATTAAAATGAAAACTTGCCTCGGCTTCACCGTTTGTTTCCCCATTTGCCTCAAGTTCCTGCAGCTTTTTCTCTTTCTTCTTGCGTTTCCTTTCTTTCTTCTCTAGTTTGCGCTTGATTTCAGCTGTAACATCTGAAGCCTGTACGACAAAAAAAAAAAAGAAAAAGTCATGAGAAAAGGCTGATGACCGGCCGAGGGAAAACCAATACGGTTTCCCGCGGACGTTAATGCTGCATCAGGCTCATTAAATCAGCTTTTGCCCTCACTGAGATGTCAGGGAAAGACTTGTCATCACTTGCAGCATTAATAGACAGACTTTACAGATAAGCGTACCTCTTTCACAGCCTCCTTCATGACCTCCACATTCTTCCGAGGCACCTCGCCTGTCTCGTAGAAAGACAGACGCTCTTCTACCTGTTCGCGCAGCTTGTCGCCAAACACACTCGTGGGTACCTCTGTAAGAGAATTTCAGCTAAAAAGGTAAACAACAAGCCAGCAGGAGTTACTCAGTATTTACAGAAGAAACGTGGCTTTGCTCAGGAAGTAGCTTCTCAACATCATCCCGAAGGATGAATACTGTTGACGAAAAATATGAGCATCATTGCAATTTTGCCACCGGAGCTGCGAGTAAACGCGACAGCCACTCACCGGAGAAACAATCAATACGTGAGGCGATGGTGCACTTGTTCGCCAGATATCTGGAGATGCGGCCTTTGTTCTTGGTGGCTGCGCGGCCAATAAAGGTCGAGTGAAAGATGAGACCATACTTGGGGGTGTTGCCACGTGTCTTTAGGGCTCTGCAAGGAAATGCAACCACTTACCACCACACGAAATTCATGATGAACCAATGAGGTCTTTGAAGCAGAAATCAAGTTATAAAGTTTCACCTAAAAGGGATACAGCCTTAAAAAAAAAAAAAAAATCTGCTGAGATTCATGTCATGTTTCCAAAACCAGCGCCATCTGGTGGCCTTTTCTACATATTACAGTTCAGAAAACTGCAGCAGTAAGTGCATCTGATATCTGGAGTCTCATGATCGCAGTGAACACTACTACAGATACGCAGCCAGTTCAATGTTTTACACTCAATTACAGAATGGTTAGCAAGGGATTTCAGGTCTGGCATTATTCTGCAGACACTTAATTGCATTATAACAAAATGTTCAACATTTACCCCTGTTTCAGAGTACAAAAAATTTATCAAGACATTTATATTTAATGAAGTGTCTAATAAAGTTTTAGTAAAAATGTAATTCTTGAATTAGAAAAACTAAAATTCACCTGATATATAAAATAGATTTTATATATTCTTACTTTGCATAGAATTTTCATTTATATTTGTCTGCACATATATTACTGTAAATTATAATTCCACCTGGATTATTAGATTAAAATTTAAAGGAACTAAAATTTCAAACATTTCACATGATGATCACAGGAAATTGTTACCAAATTCTTACAGCATGCCAGACTGGACCAGTTGTGGCACCCAGGGTGCATGTTAACCCACCTGTACTATATCACTACTAATCAAAATCACTTTAAATCACTGAAGCTGCCAGATACCATCAGTTAATTAAGATATAGGTTTGAAACTAATTCAAACTGAAGGACTTCATCCAGTCTGTTAGTCTTCTACCTCTGTGCTGTGGGTGGATGCTCAGACTGTGGGGGTGCATTAGGGCGAGAGGGATCACTCCGGAGAAGACTTACACACAGTCCTCCTCAGTCACCCTGCTCTGCTCCAGCCCAGCCCTGCCATCACTGCAACCACATTTTTGCCCCAGCAGGGAGGGGTGCCCCAGTACCTGAACAGGGCCTTTTCTGCTCCCAGGATCTGAACGGTAGATGCAGGGTACTTGGCCAGGTTGGTCAAGCTGCCAGCATGAGAAATCAGACGGGCTCCAACCTAAGGGTTAAGAACTATTGTCAGTTTTGTACCTTGAAATTTCCTCTACAAACAAGACTCAGAACTTAGATTTGATGCATTTAAGGACCATCAGCACCGGATGACTCAACACAGAGATTCAGGGGATTGACAGATTTGGGTGTTAAACATCATTGGTCCCGTTGTGTAAAATTAAGATTTAAAAAAAAAGTGTGTACCCACCACTTCTCCAATTAAAGCTGCCAGGTTTGGTGCCACCTGGCTCATCCTGGAACGCAGGTACTCCTGCAGCTCCAGCCGATAGGCAGCCAGAGACACCACACGATTCGAGAACCTCTCTATGTTGATCAGATCGATGGGGGAGATGTCCATACCTGAAAGACAGACAACCAGCAGCGTGAGCAGAGGCAGACTTGTACTTAAACCCGTTATACTGACAGTATAATGTTTCTCCCGACAGGATCCGCAGCGAGGATTTATGCCTTCACTACAGGTTTATGAGAGAGCTTCTCTACCCCCCTGTGTTAGGCACCAAGGACAAATATTAGTCCAGGGTGGGCAAAAAAGGGGCAAAACCTGATGCAAGTGTCTTTGGAGAGCAAACTTTAACAGAAGCTTTAAGCTAGCACATTGGATCGGCTTATCAAAGACACCAGCTCCTCTAAAAACCTAGAAACACCAGATTGTAGCGTACTGACCCATAGAGGAGCGCGATGCATCTAGGATGGCCTGAGCCTTGGCGCTGTCCATCACCACCTCTTCCAAGCTCTCCAGATTCTCCTCCGACAACTCTTTTCTGTTGCCAATAAGCTGAGCCAGACGGCAGTACATGGAGTTATCTGACACTATTTTAATCAGCTCTGGGAAGTGGTAGCCATACCATTCACTACAAAACAAAAACAGAAGACATGAGGATGCAATTATGAAGCCACTGTGACATGCAGTTGGTAAAAAAAAGGGATAAGACGGTAATTACAAACATCTACAGCCTGTCCTGTGAGCAAATGGGTATGACAGAATGTTTCACCCAACAACAATGCCTAACCAGACTATAGCTGAAAGAGCACAAGTGTTGGGGGAGGTTGCTGTTCCTCTCGTTTCTATACAGACAGTACTCTGAGGTGCACTGGCTGCGGTAAGCATTGGGAGGATGCTCACAAGGAATAAATGCAGACAGAAATATCTCACTATTTAATCTTTGTAGTATTTTTTTCTTTGTTAGTTTGCTGAAAGACATAAGTGAATTGCATTTATTTAGCATTACAATAAAATTTAATTTTAGTCATTAACATCTTCCAATGGTTTTTTTTTTTCATATCATCAGACTCTTACCGAACTCGCATGGAGAAAGTATTGATGTCTTTGTCAAGCTGATCCAACAGAGCAATTGACTGGATGATCATGTTGTCTGCCCTGTTAACATTGAACTTGACTTTAGCTCTGGAGTAGCTGTGACCGAGACCCAGCTGTGCTTTGGAGGCAGCCTGGGCAGTCAGACCCTTCACCAGGGAGTGGAAGTGCAGACGCACACCTGGCATGACAAAACAAAAAAGGGTTTGTTGTGGGTTTAGAGAAATATCGCCAGCAGTCATTTCCTGGTGGCTGTTCAGATTTTCAGTATGAACCTTCATGAGTTTCAGCATCTAACGATTACATCATAACAGCCCACGTTTACAATAAACTATCCTCAGCCATAAATGTTTACTAAAATATACATCTTTCCTGGTTAGACATGTTGCAATTTGAGCATCTTAGGGTAAATCTGTGTCCTCACCTCTAGTTATCTCAGCCACTACACCTCCAGTCTGGATGGAAATGGTAAATTCTTCTTGTAAAGCTGCTCCAATCTTGGCATCTGAAACCCCCAAGACAGCTTTCTTCTTCCCAGACAGGGGGAGGTTGGTCTCCAGGAACAACTTGAGATCAGCGTGAACCACACCTGCACACAAATATCAATGAAATGTTGATTGAAAATACTGCAGTGCTTACACACAAATACCAGCTCCCAAAGAAGAAAGTTTCCCTCAGATGTTCAGGGTTAACATTAGGCTGTCAGCACATTGAGTCAGTGGATTGACAGATTTGAAAACATCATTACAGCTGAGGATGGATAAATATTAGTTAAAAGGTTAAATGCCCACCTTCAGAAATGGCATTCATGTTCTCCAGGGCAGCCTGGGCTGACTTGAAAGGGAAGAAGGCAGCCAGGCTCACCATGCTGTTAAACTTGCCAATGCTCAGCACGCTCTGCTCAACCTGTAAAACACTTTAAATTATTTCTGCAACATCTAAATAAAGATCTAAAAGGCGGCATAGAGAATTGAGGCCAGACTCACCTGAGGTAGCAGCATACCGATCTCCTCCACCTCTTTGACGGCGAACAAGGCGTAACCCGCCGCATGCTCGAACAACACGTGCAACAACACCTGCAGAAGATAAAGTGTCAGAGCATTGCAGCTAAGAACTAAGAGTAATTTCTATCGCGGGCACAACCGATGAAAAATGTTCACCGATACTTTTAGCACAGCGGAAGTGTTAACCAGTCTGCACGTGGTAACCAAAGAGGTGCAAGTCAAGTTATCCTTATTCGGGGGTATGTTCGGTCAACCTAAAAATTCTGTATTAAAATTAAATTGATGTATATCCTATCTGGCTATATTTAAGATGTGCTATATACTGACCAACCTTTACACGTAACCACGTTGTCGTCTTGACGAACCACGTGTGATGTGGGCCCACATGGGCAAGCTATAATGCTAGTTCATGCTAACTGTAAAGCTAAACAATTTACCGCCAACATCTGTGTAAAAACTTAGACTGAACATATTTGCTTCTACTTAAATAACCATGATTAATAAAAGCTATACTAACTCTTATAGTTTACTATTTTTAGTAGTTAAAATAAAAAGGTAACTTTCAGCCACTCCCGCTAATGTTAGCGACGAAGGGAGCCAAATCATCTACTGGTGTTTGAAAGGCCTTCACAAATAACATAAATGTAGTCATTTATTTTCTTTAAAAATGCACGCCGTTTAAAAGAGGTTGCCATTATATTATTAGATG
Organism: Craterocephalus amniculus; assembly: GCA_036024015.1. NCBI lineage: Eukaryota > Metazoa > Chordata > Actinopteri > Atheriniformes > Atherinidae > Craterocephalus > Craterocephalus amniculus. Next base: position 5,796 of record JAVQJG010129074.1, on the reverse strand, counting down.
AAAAGTTTGCATGGGTTCATATCGTTAGATTAAATTATCTTACCATGATTGAGAAACTTCTGCAGCAGCACGCTGTGCGTGTCTGCTCTTCTGCTTCGCACCAAAGAAAAAGACGTGATCACGTTTCAGCAAACAGCCACATGAGCCATATCCCGCGATATCTCCATGAGATCGCGAGATCATAGTGACATCACTTTGCACAGTTTCAAGTCATGTTCAAAGCTGAACAGTAGCATTATTTTAATCGTACTTTTTCACATATATTTATATCCATACTTTCCCCCTCTTATATTATTATATTGTATTATATTATAAAATAATTCAATATACAGTATAAATGTGCAAGTTAAATAGAAACAGAAATAGAAAATAGAAATCAAAAATTATTTTACTTTTTTAAAATCACAAAATCATTACACTAAAAATAATGTAAGGTAATTCACAATATTTCAACTGAACATAAAAAAATAATATCATAAATATAATAGAGTGCAATGCAAAATAACCTGTATTAAATTAGCAAAGTATTAGAAGACATCATCATCACTAAGACTAACTGATGGCATAATGGTACAGTGGAAGGAATACACTATAGAAAATCTTACGATCTAAATCTCTTAAAAAGCAAAAGAAATAGTATATTTTGGTTGACAGTGGTCTTATATTTCCACAGTTCAAAAAAAAAAAGTAGAATGTGGCAGGATGAAGGGTCCGGGCAGGGATTGAACCAAACACCTCCCAGGTGAAAATCATGCACACTAGCAGTGGGCATTCAATTAAATTGTCTTAATAGATTATAAAGAGAATTATAAGGAGATTATCGATCCTTAATATTTCCATATTAATTTTTTTAAATTAAAATTCAGAATCCATAGCCTATATTTAAATAAAGTGGAAGTAGAAAAAACCTGGTGTTCCCTTATTTAGATTTATAAGACAAGAGGAATGACTCTTAAATGTTAAATAGGATTAATTCAATGGAAACACTAGAAAATATGCACTTACTGTATACATTAAAATTCTGCACCAGTCTGAAGATGCATTGGATTAATCGATTAAAAGATAATTAAATCGATGAAAATCTTAAGGATCGATTAATCGATTGTGGATTAATTATGCCCATCCCTAATGCACACTGACTAGTCAGCCAAAATGTTATCTCTGTGGCCAAATAGCCAGCACATGAGATCAGTCCGAGGCATAGTAACAGGACCCTCACTGTCACATCTCTCCCCCTCTTTCCACAAGTAGGCTACATCCTTGTGCTTTGCGCACATTGCCATCTTTTTGGAATCCATGCAATAGAGCCTTTGCAGGGATTGAACCCAATACCTCCCGGATGAAAGTCATAGTCACTTATAGTCAGCCAAAGGAATATTCCTGTGGCTAGACTACATGATCAGGCATAGTGACAGAACCCTCACTGTCACAAAATGATCTGCAAAAGTAAGCCAAGAAAATACAGAAACAACTAAAGCAGTTTGGAAAGCAAACAACTATTAAGATGCCAGACTGACAAAACAACAACACATACTGTACGGAGATGTGTCCTATAAAAACGGCTAAAAAAAAAAACGCAGGGCGATTTTAAAGGGATACAAACTATGTGGACAAAACACAAAAAAGTAGCTAAATAGTCAGTAAAAGACACAAAAGCAGATATAAAATGCCAATAAATCTATTGTGCCCAGGGATCATAATCTGTCTCCTTTTTTCTATTCATATACATGACACATTATTCAGAAGATTTGGACATTACAATTATGTGAAAGATTTCTTATGCTGCATGAAAAAAATCTAAAGTGATTGGTGATGAAAGAATGTAACAAGAGCTCCTGCGTCACTGCGATGGACTTTTATTTAGAGCCATGGAAGCCATTTACTCGACTGGCCAGATAGGACAGAGGTGGCATTTTTTACAACCTTCTCTCAAATGCTATTCTGAAAACAGCATAAACCGAAGCTGCAATAACATTTCACCACCACGCAGGAAAACGGTTAAGTGCCATATTTAGGAAAACATCAATAAAGCTCTTCAGAGTCGCAAAGTTCCCAAGAAACGGATGCATGTGGGTCTGTGTGAGCACATACACTGTTTATTGGCTGGTAATAAATGTTGCTTTGTGTTCGATAATAACTCTGAGCAGAATATTTATGACTGACCTCCTCGGACAGATTGCCTCCTGTCTGTTTATTTCAGTATTCAGCTTGCTGACCAAATGAAAGTCTTGGCATAGCACTTTGTCTTCCTTAAAATGAGTTCTGGATGAGGTATTTCCATCTTCTATGCCATAAGAGACTAAATAACTATTTGTAGGCTCAGTGGCCAAATAATGCACAATGCAGCATGCAGAACACAAGCAGAAACAACCATTGCCCAAACACTACAGGGCCACTCATCAATGTGTCAGTCAGTCTTGTCAAGGGCCTCCATCGAAGCAGCATGGGGAGCTTATTACCCCAATAAAAAAGCAAGATTCCAGAGTAATGTCTGTGTTTCCAGGAGCATGGAGACGAGTCCTTGAAGGAGCTTGTTGAGGAGCGGATGTGAGGGAGGACGGTAAAGAGCTTTGCGATCAGGAGAAGGCTTGGTATAAAGGCCGGCTGGGACAAGCCGACGCTCAGACCGGTGGAGCCCTGCTCATCTTCAACAACACTTCCTCAAGCAACTGAGCAAGGCTGACACAGCACGTGAGTGAGATCTGGCTTCTTCTGCTGTCGTCTCAGCCTTTCCTCTCTCGCTCTGTTGTGTCCTTCCTGTCTTTGATGTCCTCTGTTCATCCGCTCACATCCGTTGTCACACGAGTTGTGCTGCTGTTGTAAGTATGGCTGCTTCTTGTGTCTCTTTTCAGTGGAAAAGTTTGCCGCTCTGACTCATGGAACCCCCTTTCCTTCCCTATCTCCTATCTATTAGCCAACCTCTGATCCTCTGAGTCTTTCTCTTTGCTACTATCAGTTAGCTGTAGTTGCACCTCACGTCAAATGTTGACCTATTTCCCCTGTTACATATCTTCCCCCTACTTCAAAAAACAAACACAAAACAAGCATTTACTATTTTCTGTGAAGAGCTCGGTCTCAGCAGTTTTGCACCCCACAGACGTTGTTGCCCTCCTCTCTGAAGCTTCTGCTCTGAATGGACTGTGCACCAATGTGTACATGCGTGCATGTATTTGTATGTAGGTGAGGGCGGAATGAGTATGCGTGGAGCAGTGGCCGGTTGTGTTGTGCTGACGTGCCTGGTGGTGCTTCTGGCTGAGAGGACAGAGGGACACATCACGTTCTTCAGCCCAAAGGAGATGATGCTGATGAAGGTAAGCAGCTTGTGTGCAGAAGTACTGAACTAGTCAATTCATTGATTATTACAGCGACAAAACAAATCAATCAGCTTTGATTTTTTTAAAACCATTCATTTAAGAACACATTAATATCTAGTGACAATTGCAATTCATTTATTTTGCCTTACTGTAAAAGTATCTTCAGGGTTTTAACTATTGTATAGAGAAATTTTTAAAAATGGTTCAAGGAAATTGCATTTATATCTTTAAAATTTCTTAAAATAATATCTGCTCCTCTCCCACCAAAATAAATTAATTGACACATACATTTTAATTCAAATAAAAGTTTTCTCTCAGCTCTAGGCTTTATTCTGATTAAATACGAGTCCTTAAAGATAATGTAACGGTTCGGTGTCATGCGTAGACTAATTAAATGGTTGCCTTTAGATATGACATGCAAATATTCTAAACAGTCAATCTGATGATCATTCCCATTTTCCCCCTAGGTTCGAGGTTCTCGATGAGGAAAACTTGCAATTTTATTTCTGTTATATTGCGGAGAATAACACATATCTAAGCTTTTTCATTTCTTTTCTGACATAAAAATAAATTTGAGGATGTTTACTTCAGCTCTGTGGCATTTTTAGATTCACTTGTGAACCTGCATGGACATGCAGATAATCACAAACTAACTGCCAATAGTTCCAAGTGTTTTTCCAGCTTTGTAATGACTAGAAAGCAGGAAAGACGTGACAAAGTGAAACACACAATTTGCCAAAGTGTTGTGTAATTTGCTTAAAGGTCCAATCAGCACATGTATAATAAAACACATCTCAGTGTCTAAGGAAATAAACAATTTATTCTTACAGCATGGAATCTTGCATTGCCACTCAGATCTTCATGCACATGGAAACAAAAAGATATCTCCTTTATTTTTTGTCCCTGTGTCTCTTCTGTGTTTGTGTGCTTGCGCTGAAGGAGAAAGAAGACAGGAAAGAGATGGAGCCACGATCAGAGGACGTTCAGTTCAAAGAAGTCGCCATCCAGCAGGTTCCTCAAAGGGAGCACGATGGAAATCCTGTGAGAGCACACACCCATATCACCTCCACTATTACCCTCCAGGTTTCCAGCTGTTAAACTTTCTCCCATCACACTGGCTTTGTGCATGCTTGTGTCCAGGATAAAACGCTGGAGATTGCCGTCCGTCTTTCACCCAAACAGCTGGATCACGTGGCTCCGGTGCTCGAAGAGTTCATCCACGAAATAGCAGAACAGCAGTAAGGTATTTGACAGGTGTATGGTACAGCTATAATGGACATAAGTAAAACTAAACACATTTTAACCTCTGATATGTGGACACTGACAAGAAAACTACTTGGTGACCCTAATCTGTCTCTTTCTCTGCAGCCAAATAACGAGGCCAAGAGCATGAGGGGATGAACGCTGTATAACATGTTCAAAAAAAGCACTGAATGCTTAAATGTTTTGTTGTGTTTCAATGGATAAGTCAATAAAGGAACGTCATTGAATCATTTTTGGAGCTTCTGTTGCAAAGGTGTATCAGTCTGTTGGCCACATGGTGTCAGCATCCGATGTCTCGACACTGAACAACAAGACTAAACTTTCCAGAGCTGCTTCCTCTGACATTACACTATTTTGTACATTGCCTTTTTAGTAAATTCAATGCAGGAAAAAAATATTTATAAATCAGTAGAAAAGGCTATGAATTGAGTGATGGAAGTCACGGAACAACATATGATACTTTAATAGACTTTACATAGAAGTCTGTGTCCCAGCAAAAAAATAAAAAAAAACATATTCAAAAAAATTCCACCTGATATCTGTAGAAAGATCCTCACTTTTTGTCGGATGATCACAGTAAGTGAAAGCGGGGAGGACTTTGCCCAGTTCCAATTATCAAGCCTTGCCAGAAAGTCGGTTCACAGCTTTGATGTTAATCTCTCGCAGAACTCGAAATCCTTGACCGCAAGGGCAGGGTCTCGAGCCAAAGGGGCGGGAAGAGCCAGGGAGCAGTCGCTGTCAAAATATTTCCCTGTTATCCCCTCCATTTCCTCTGCCACAGCACAGTAGATCGAGCTGACTGCTCCCTCCTCTGGAGACTGAGATGGAGAGAAGAACAGTAAAGGGAATGAAAACAAAAAGCCTTGAAAGTTAAAAACTTGCATCACAGAAAAGTAGGTTTGGACTCATGTTATACATGGAAAACTGTCACAGTAAACAAGTTGCTTGCTCTGGTAGATTTTGTTGTGTTCCCGCATTGCAACGTTTTCTCAGGTGCAAATATCTGACAGGTTTTTGTTGTTTCCCTGCTCCAACACACTTGAATCAAATCAAATGGATCCAACAGGTTCTAGTCAACTTCTTAACAATGACCCAATAATTTCAGTCGGGTGTGTTGGAGCCATCCATCCATCCATTCATCCACCCATCCATCCATCCATCCATCCATCCATCCATCCATCCATCCATCCATCCATCCATCCATCCATCCATCCATCCA
>JAVQJG010129067.1:0-35027 GCA_036024015.1 Craterocephalus amniculus | reverse complement strand
TGTGGTCAAAGAGTTTTACATAAACATTAAAACTGTGTTACAGATCACTTCCTCATTTACTGTCAGAACCAGGGGTTCAAACATTGTTTCATTTTTACACTTTGAATGTATTGTTTTTTTTCTTAGTATGGTAAAAACCAAAATTAAATCTTACCCTGCTGCTTCCAGGAAGCTCGAGGCACAGCGTGGGGTCCATGGGTGGAAACCTCCAGGAGCAGGCCCAGAAACACTCCCAGCACACCAAACCCCATATTAGACTCTGACAGCTTTGGAACTGTGAAGTTTCCCCTGGAAGAGCACACAAAGGCATTACTGAAACCTGCTCCAACAAAGCTTTTTGCAGGGATTCAGAGTTGTGACACACATCCAATCAAGTATCGGTTGGATGTGAACCAAGTAGCTGACAGCTACTAGGTCAGATGCATCCTTCTTTTTAATGTCACATGTTTGGATAAAAACTATCTCTAAAATCTGGGCTTAGCAGTTTATGCTTGCCATGCAATGCCATGCAAGCTGTAAAAGACTGGTAGCATCATGGACTTTGGCAGCAAAACAAACGGATGTGATGTGGTATTGAAAGAACACATTATGATGTCAAACACCAGCAGTGGCAGAATAAACTATTCCGTCCTTGTTGGTAATGCACATAAAAATATACATATCTAGTCAGGTGAATATCCCAGCATGCAAATGACTGCTTCTGTTTGAGAGAACACACAGCATTGAATTTTATTTTATTGCTTGTGGTGTAAGACATTGCAACTTAAAAGTAATTAAGTTCCAACTTTTACTGTTTACTGAACTGCATCATTGCTGAAACATTAGAAATAAATGGATGGCTTTGCTCTGAGTGACGATGACGGCACTGACCGTAATGATGACAGAATTCCTGCTCGTGATCAGCTCTTATCAGATGAAGGTGTCCTTTTCCATTTGTCAATTTATGAAGCATCCTGCCTTTAACAGCTCTCGCCTGTTGCATTTATCTCAGGATTAGCCTGATGCAGACTCCATTAAGCTGCTTTGTGCCATTTATATGAGCACTTAGCCTATCCAGACCCACTACTAGTGGCTGATGCGAGTTTAATGAAACCATGTGCATCATATTTATCTACAGAAGCAACTTTAAAAAAAAGTTTTTCTCTTCTATATGGTTTTGAAAGCAAAATGAACATTTCCAAATGTAAAATGTTTTCTTTTCGAGGAACATACAGTGTATCTTGCTGGCAGTTTTAGGTCAACAGGAAAAAAGGGTAAAAAGCACAGGCTTTAAAGCTTTAGTAAAATATTGCATTAAAATCTCTAAATCTGTTCTCAATCCTGCTTGTAAAACATGCGGCCAAATTTACCTCCTCACTGGAGGACATTATCTTAGTCAGTATTCATGACTGTCAAATTCAATGTGTCACACAAAGGAGACCAATTACCCTTATTTTACTTTATTATTAACATTGAGAAAACCTCAGCTGGGAAGATGATTAACAGACATAATTAAATTATAAAGCTGACATTCTTCCTTTCTTTAGATCCAATTATGCGAATGCAGTAGTGTTTAAAGGTGCCAGCCAAACCCAAGCTTTGCGCCTGGTTCTGTCTTATTTAGATACAAAGGAAATGAGCCTTTATGGAGTCATGTGCTTCCTACATGTTGTATTCACTGAAGGTTAATGTTATTGTAATAAGCAGAAGGTGGATGGGTCAGGTGGTTTTTGCGCACTTCTCCTCTGAGGAAGTAACGAGATCTGCCACACTGCCGGTTTTTCTGGTTTAACCACAACAAGCTCAAAAGAAGGAGAGGTACCTGTACAACACCTCCAGATAATGGGCGGCTCAATCATGTGAAGAATGCAATTCAAGGTTATCAAATGTCCTGAGAAGATGATTAAGTCAAGAAGCTGGGGTTAAAACTTTGTCACGCAGGCGAGTTGCTATCTTACAAGGAAATTGTCAACTTTCTTTATCGCATCACCGAGTTATTTTTTATCACAAATCTTTCTTCCATCCATAGTTACAGAGCAAATTGAAGCTCACAGAACAAATATATCATTGTCAATTGCTTTTTAATGACCCGGTGCCCTCATTGTGGCTCATTCCACTCAAATATAGGTTAGTAATCAGTCACCCGGGGAGGGGAAGATATGCCACAGAACAAAAAATCAATGGGATCCAATGTAGCAAGAAAAAAATAAGGGAAGTAATAATTGAATATTGATTTGGTTTTAAATTAGAACAACTTGCCCCTCAGGCCATGACCCCTTATATTTGTTTTAGCAGAAGATTCCAGTGACAAAATCCAGCAAAGATGGAATTCCATCCCAGTTTACCGTGGACTCCACACAGCTGAAAGGGGGGTCAAATACACAAGGACCTATTGTTAACAAAGGATGAGGGTAGCCTCCACTCGACTCCTTTCCACCCCCCTCACATCCACGTCATCACTGCAGAGCAGGCAACAATGAACAGAGAGCAAGGGAAAAGCATCACTTCTCCCTCTGCTCCATTTCTTCTGCAGTGTTGCCAGCTTAAATGCCAGGGCGGCTTAGCCATGAGGAAAACCCAGAGCCAGGCTAGTCCTTTCAAAGTGCACACAAGCCCATGGGATGTGGACGCAGCCCAATAAGAAAGAAGCACAAACTGTCCGATGACAGTAGCAGAAACTGTTCCTGTCAAACAGAAAGGCACAGAAATAGCAACGGAGTTAATAGATGACAATACTGAAACTATGACGAAGAACTCCAGATGGACAAAACTTCTCTGTTTTTGTCCGTGGGGAAAACATTTCATAACCAGCTCTTTCCAAGCGTGCACTCCTGATACCCTCCACCATGTTTGACGGTTCCCAGCTTGAATTTGGGCAAAGCGCAAGACTCAAAACCATTGGAGAGTCAGGATTACAGTAACAGAGAGAGCACAGTGGCACCTACCCTACGTTGGTGAGAGACTTAGGAGTGGCTGTACTGCCCTGGGATATTTAAGACGGTAACCATGCTGGCAGGTCTCTTTGAGCCCTTTGTGCTCCCCTCTCAACTCCTTTGGCAGGGCAGGGACTTGACACCTGCTTGGGGCCTTGGGGTTCCCGGCACTGTGATGTTAACTGGGCACACATACTGGCAGGATGCCCACTGAGGGCAGGGCACGGAGAGGGGGAAACTAGAGCTCCGCTTATCTTTGTCCGTCAACCTTGACAATCTTTCAAAGTACAAAAACAATTTAGTCTTTTTCAGCTCATTGTATCAGATTTAACACTAAAATAAAAAAAAATCTAATGTAACCACTGGTAGAGGCTGTTTAGGTGCATAACTATTTTTCTGTGCAGGTTGATATCTTATTACTAAAACTAGTCATTTAAACCACCAAAAGTTTGGATCTTCAACCCAAGCCAGAGGAAACTTCTTATAAAAGGACAAAATGACAGGGTACAAAGATCGAGTACTCCTTGCAAATAATCTAATGAACTCTGCAGCATAAACCGATTTTCTACAGCAGGCGCAGCTATAAATCTCAACAAAAGGAACATTTAGGAGGTAGCTTTCATGTGCAGAACTAAAGAAATCTGTCTGAACAGTATTGTAAAAACAACAGTAAGTCTTGTTTTTTTAAAACATTTATTACGTTTTCTGTTTCCTTGATGTTTAAATGTTCAGGTTGCGTTAGAGTATTTAAACACTTGATCATCTTCTCAGAAGCAGAGTCATCCAGATCCTTCCAAATGATCTGACTCAGTTAAATTCTCTTATGATATGGCCAGCTGACCCTTTCATGGCCGGCTTCTTGGTAATTTTACCACTTGCTACTTCATTTCCAAAGCAAAGAGCGAAGAGAGACAAGAAGCTCAGCATCCTGTCAGCAGAGAGTGGGGAGAGGATGTGAGGAAGTTAGACATTCAGCGCCTGCCAATGTCTCCAACCCTGCACTGGCGGCATTTTCCATGTACTCTCTCATTATCAGCATCAATGCACAGAGATGCTCCTCTTCTTTTGGCTGCAAAATGCCAAGAAACTGCAACAGTTCTGACTCCCACTGCTGATATAATGCCCAATATACTCGATTTTATGGAAATGCTTTGATATATCTGCATGCTGTACTGTTCTGCACTCAGACTGTGCTCACAATTTTTTCAATATTCTTCTTAAGATGTTGCTCCACACATTAAAGTGGCCATTAGTCACTTCACACACTACCTTATATCATTAATCAGTGGTACTATCAGTTCAATATCCACCCCGCTGTGAAAAAAAGATCCTTGTTCAGTTTATTTGGAGCACCACTTATACCACAAAAAGAGGATAACCATGTTAAAGTTCTATGTGACTGTCAAATGTTGCTGTCAATCCTTTAACTATTTTCTGTCTCATATGAATTATTTTTTATCTTGGAATGATCAGAATTAGCAAAGCAGTTCAATCTTCATTACAGGAAATCAGCTACAAATGTATCAAATTGGGTCCAGGATCTCAAAATATTTTTATAAAAAAATATGTAAAAGGTTTTTGCAGAAAGAAAAAAAATAGTTTTTTTTATTTCTAATGTTTTGTTTAATTCTCCTTTTTAAACAAATTAAAGCATTTTTTGCTGACAATATTCTTTTTAAGACTGAACATTTTTGCTGACAAAGTCAGCTTCCATCTGCATTTAATGAAATGCATAAACTAACAATACCTCATATGAAACAGAATACTCAGAGGATGGCATACTGATGTGGACAGATGTCTGTTCCAATGCTATTTACAGATTAATGGAGTTGGGCTTTAGATGTGGCACAGACCTGAGCATCCTCACGAGTGCACACGATACTGGTGGCAACTGGGGGCATCAAATCCCTCTTATAAAACCTGACAGGGACCAAGAATCTATTCTGAAATACTGCCAGGAGCATCAGACCTGAGAGCTGTGTTTGCACACAGGCTGAACAGTATTGTCCAAACTACTCACACAACAGCTAACTATCACAGATATATTTCATCATTTTATTCACTTGCAGTTTATTTGCTATTATAACGGGCTGAAATAACGAAATATAAAAAAGTGACCTTTCTAAAACAAATATGGGATCATTTTGTCTATTATGTTATTTCTTTATTACCCATGGGGCTTTGCTTCTTAGTCAGAGATCCAACAGGGTTACCCTTATATCTGTTAATGTACCAGTGAGTTTCCAGCCTCAAGCGGAGCTTAAATCTCTTGAGACAATTCCTCTCCATCTTGAGCCAATTTATAAATTTCCCTCCACACATCCAACAGAATTCTCAAAGATCTGCAAACAGATACATGTCTAATTTTTTTTCTAACAATCTTTAACACGGGAGGATTTGCTCAGCTTTGCCGCTATGATCTGTAGGATAGACATCATCTTCCAGCTGAGACACGCAAAGCCACTGAGTCAAAGCTTCATCATGTTAACAGTCAGCTGAAAGCCGGTGAACAGCTGTGCGACCTCCACTCCTTAGCTGGCTACCGGTCATAAAAACTGCAACAGATGATGCAGCAGTCATCGCACATTATTCATGGTGAGCTCACTGGAAGACAGATGGGGGAAAGTTTAACTTTAAAAAAGCCAGATCAACGACTAAAAACACGATCGGCAACATTTACATTATTTAAGGCTAAATGATGATTAGATGTACTTTCTGATGAGCACCAGGGTGTAAACAAGTGGTTTCTACTTACAATGGGATGAAGTATGTAAAATTAAATTGGAGGTAAACCATCAATGACAATCCAGATGGCTAAATTGAGGAGAAGAGCTTGTGTTAAGGCAACACTATAGAGGGGTTATAAAATGGAAACCCTCCTATATAATTACTAGTTGTTAGGCCCCTGCTGAGCTAGCATGTCGACATAAAGTGGCCACAGCAAAGGCAAATGACGGGTCAGGTCCAGCAAAGGGTATATTTAGTCTACTGATGGCAAGCTTTTTAAAAACAACACACCCTTTCCCTGAGTCATATGGCTCTGCAAGATCTGAAAAACTTCCCTATAAACATGCAGACGAGTGAAACAAGCTAACTAGAGGATCACTGTGTGGTGTTCCCGGTCCTGGGACTGAATATGCCTCTGTAGTCCGACATGAAAACATAATCACCAGGCTCTTTTACTTTTAATTACAGAAGGGGGAAAAAAGTGGGAGAGTTTTACTATTGCCATCTGCTATGGCAAAAATACAAAGGGACAGACATTCTGGGGATCACCTTCAAAAGCCACTTTTCTAATGTGAAAGTTGTCCTGTTGTCATCAGAGTAACGTCCAAGTGGAACAATGTTAAAGATCACCTTCAGAGGTAGCTCACAGCTGATTCTGCTTCACTATTGTGCCTTAAAAAACAATGAAAACATTCGTTCCTTGCCACTTTTCTGGATGTGAATATCGCTAATATCCACAGTAAAGCCTGGGTTTAAGGAAAGTCGTCACTCACAGTTAAATCATAAATCTTTGATTTCATGTTATTTCCTTGAGGCTGCTGCAATGCCGGCTTGGCCTTGGGACATATAATGTGCAACTATTTTGGGAAGCTGCAAAAGCCCAGCTGAAGGCTCTGCGGTTCCCAGCTGAAGGTCTTGTGGTCCCCAGCTGAGGAATGGTAGTCTCATCTGTGGTAATTTTCTTAAACAGCAACAGCCAAGGACAGATGTCTCTGGGTTTAGGGTTTAAAAACAACAATCGCGCAATAAATGTCTACATGACTGCAAACATTTTACATATTTATTTTGCTCAGCGGTCAACAAATATGCTAAACAAAGAAACTGTATTTCAAATGACAGGTTGATGTCCCCACCAGCCTCGGGACCATTTAAGGTAGCTGTAAACCTCACTACAGGCCTGCTATATTTCCTTATACCCTTTCTGCCTTTCAACAGGACTCCTTTATCTCATACTTTTCTCTCAATACAGTCTTCAGCAGGCACTGATTTCATGGTGGTAATTTTGGCCGGCAGAGACACAAACCTCCTTTGGAGTGCTGTGTGAGCCCCCCTCAATCACCCACAGGCTGCCACAACACCAAGTGTGTCCTTCTGAACTTGGCATACCAGCACACACACTAATTTCACTGCTGCTTTCACAGCACAGAGGGATAAACAACACAAAGCAAGTTCTAAAACATTAAACACCTATCACACCAATTTCTCGTGATCTGGCCAGCAGATTTAGGTCAAGCATTCTCTTCCGGCACAACACACACTGCATGAAGTTTCTAATCGCAGTGGGAGATGAACTATTCACTCTTCAATAAAACTTGAATGTGATGTTGAAATTAGGATCCTGCAGGAACGTCTCTTGTTACTTTGACAGAGGCTCCTAAGTACATGGAGGTAGCAGCCTTGCAGAAGAAAACAAGAAAAAGTTTTGGACTTAAGTTTTATGGTGATGGCTCGGTACTTTTTTGTACATTAGTGTCTGAGGCTACGCAGTTTGTTGACATCCTCAACAGCTCATGAGCCATGCAGCAGACAGGCTAAACACAACACTGCAAGTAACCCACAGTGTTACACTACAATGTGTAACACTGATGTGTGACTAGGACCAGCTGAAATAAAGGATCAACCGCTAAAATGTTCATTGCAATCATATACAGGTTTGATTTTGTGTTTCATACAACACAATTAGCTATCAGCTTCAGATATCTTATGTAGTTTTAAACTACAGCTAGACAAGAAACATTGAACTATGTAAAGCGTGAATGCTTGCAGCGTCAGAGTTGGACTCAACTGCTGACAAAGATACAGCTTCATGGCGTCAGATACAAAATGCGTGTTACTATAGTTGAGATAGGGAGAGAAAAAAAGACACATGCTTACGCTCTTTTCAGGATCGCATGTGGCTTAACTTCCCGTTTCTTTCAGTAAGGCCAAAGCTCGAATCTATACTTGTTGCTTCACAAGCTTACTTTTTAGTTTGCAAAGCAGAAACTAATGTCTTCAGTAGAAGTTTGATGTAAATCACTGATAGGAAATAACTATTACATTTGCATAAAAACAGGAACAATGTTTTATCTGCACTATATACATCTTCAACTAGTTTTGTATCAACAGTTTTTTAATCATAAGAAAGAGACTTGAGGTTGAAGATTAAAATATTTGAAAACTACAGGTTAATGTTTTTGTAACATGTCAGAGTTGTTTGAATCTTAAGTTAATTTACCACAAACTATATTTAACTGTTAAAACATGCCTTTTTCTAATGTAACCAAAAGAATAGGCTCACAATAACCTTTAACAACAGTAGTAAACCAGACACAGACATTTGCATTTCTCATTTTAGCAGAGAAGCAACTACTTTCCACCCAATGCTAACATTTGGTTTTATTTGCGGAAAGGTGATGGAGACACTCCAGAAGTCCTCATTCGCCAGGTTTCTTTCTGACTACAGCCGTATGCATAATACTTTGGCGCTTGAAGAAAAGCTACCGTGCTTAGATACAGTTGCTAAGTCATAACTGGACAATCATTGTTGAGGCCAGGCTCTTAGCAATCTTAGAGCAAAGCCAACGGACACTCCAAGGCAGATGTGAATGTGTAGTACTAAATGTTTCTCATCATTATAAGCACTGTTACACAGCAATTCAGCTTTATTCAGAGTGAATTCAGCAATGAGCTCCAAAAGTTTAAAGCTAAAAGAAACACTGATCACAAGGAGTGGCAAAGCAAATAATTGGTGAAATAAAAAGAAGAAATCACAGCAAAAAAAAAAATCTGATCAGAGTGCAGTTGCCCAGGTTTGGTCATGCAGGGATTGGGAGAGAGGACAAAAACAAGCAAAGCCCCAGGAGTTACAGGTGGGGGTTGGATAAGCATGCAACATTCGTGTTGAAGCTTGCAGGCCTCTGAGAAGCTCAATATGAGTCTGCCGAGCAAACAGACGCAGGCAGGCAGGGAGGGAGGAGGGAGAGGAGTAGAGTTTCTGACCTGTGGCTCCTAAAAGATGTGACGCTCTTCCTCTGGAGAGAATTATAATATCCTCAGGCTAGGGAGGGGGGGAAGAAGACAGAAAGATCAGACAAGACAGTTATGTGGAGTCGGTGAGTGTATGCCTACAGGGGAAAGAAGTTTGTACATGTGTGGTTAGTTGTCAGAACGTGGATGACGAATCACTCAAAACACATGTTGCACACTTAAAAATGTCATTAAATACCATGAAACATTGATGAATATTATACATTCAAACATCCACACACACACACACACACAGAGGAGAAAATCTTTCTGGAAAGGAAAAAACGATTTAACAGTAACTTAAACATGCTGAACTACTAAGCCAGTGGTATCATATGAGGATGTGTATAAGGACAATACTGTATTAAAAATTTTTTTAAACCAAGGACAGACAAATGGTGGGCAGTCAAATGATAAAAATAATCTTAGGTTGCCTGATCCACACACGGTCTGTGACAGCTAAATAACTTCACTGCTCCACTTCCTTGTCCACTACAAAGGCTTGGCTGTTTGGAGAAAACCAATAAAAATGTGGTCAGCCATGTTTTTGAAACCATGTAATAAAATTAAAGTATTAGCCCTTAGAAACTGTTGAACTAAATCTGCTCTGGTTGTGCTAATCCAATAAGAGGTCAGGTATGGCCCGACCTTCAATATGCACAACTTATATTCTGAGAAAAGTTTGGTCAGTTTACAGGGAATTGATAATCTGCAATTGGTGGCTTTGGATTAAATTCTTATATTGTAGAAGAGTTTCATCCACTTCCAAATTTTCCTGGATGGATTCCTAGATGGGAAAAAAGGATCTAAAGCTTGTAATGTTCTATAAAGCCAGAATGCTTTTTCACTAGGGGTGTCCTTGACTAAGGATTTTCATAATCGAATCTGATTCGTTAGATCTGGTCTTTCGTCTACCAATCTTCAAATCATATTTTTCCCTCAATGATGCATTCAGTAATCTTATTTGTGTCTTTTACCGCTCCAGAAAAAAGAGCTGACATGACCCATAACAAATATATTTCTTCATTTGGCATCAGATAACAATAAAAGAACAGTCTCCATCAACCTTTTTTTCTTATATCACTCATTAAGCTGTTTAAAAATGTGCTCCATTAAAATGTTGAAGGTCATTATAATAGCAGTCAGACTGGCAAACTGATCTTGTCAATCAGTGGAATAGGATACAACAGGTATGATGATGCCGCAGTTGAAGGTCCTGTCACTGTGACCGTGCGCGCTGGCTACATGGTCTCACACACACACACACACACATCTCTTTGGCTGAACGATCAGTGCGTGTGACTGAGATTCAAACCCGCTTGGGACACTTTGCGACGATTCGACTGGTAGAC
This sequence comes from Craterocephalus amniculus, assembly GCA_036024015.1. Classification (NCBI taxonomy): domain Eukaryota; kingdom Metazoa; phylum Chordata; class Actinopteri; order Atheriniformes; family Atherinidae; genus Craterocephalus; species Craterocephalus amniculus. Next base: position 24,748 of record JAVQJG010129067.1, on the reverse strand, counting down.
TGTCAGTTGAATCAGTCCTCCGAATCGAATCGTCGACTATGAGGGGTCACCCCTATTATTCACATGAACTTTTTATTTTTATTTTTTACACATACATTTAAAACCTCTGAACCGCTGACACACGATTAGAACACCAATCAGCTCAACCGATGTAACAATGAAGCGATCATCTAGCTTTTAAAAAGTTGTTTCAGATTCGCTTCATAGAAAAAGGCAACCTGGCTAGTTTTACTCAGAGGGGAGGTCAGACAATGTACTGCTCCACAACTGCTGCAGAAAAATGACAAGTATGTTCTTGATGGGCTTCTAGACCTCCTGACTTCGATGTCTTGGAGACAGCTGGCTCTTTTAGAGAAGAGAGGCACTTGGCCGGTGGGTGGGAACTGTAGACCCAACTTATTTCCTCTCTGTGAAAGTTTAAGATCCTTCATAAGATCACAAATAGCATACAGATTGTCAGTAGCCAGAAACAACCCACAAAACCAGTTACTTTGATGATAGCCAATTAAATCAGATTTTTAGTTTATAATGAAATATATTAAAAAAAAGAAAAACACCTGCACTTAATGGGGATAAATTGACTAAAATTTATGAACAGCAGTTACCAATTTAACTCGAGAATAAATTTGCTTCAATGTGGGAACATGAGGAAAAAGTCTGGCAGAGCGAATCATCTTTACAGGGGTTTAAATACTATCAGTGCCAGCGTTTTGCATCAATGATTAAGCTAAAAGAGTGCAAATATTTCAGGGAATAGACCAGTCAGCTGGATAGTTGTACTGGGCTTATTTTTATGCATGGACACAAGTTTTTGTTTTTTTTAAGCTGAATGAAGGACAGTAGAAATCTTCTTACTGCCATTGTGACAGATGGTTGGGCCTCCTTTCACAACACTTTCCAGTGTGTTCCTTTAGACTGCTTCCCTGAGCAAAATGAAAACCCTTACAGCAAGGCTGAATACATTCTCCCTGCTCAAGCACTCCGGCTTTATTCCCACAGTCCTCTACAATCCAACTCTGTTTGAGTGGAAAACATGGGCTCAGCTTTACTTTGCCTTGACTTTAGTTCAGTTTATCATGGCCCAAAAAAATATCTGTATACCAGACCAAAATGAGTGCTGCTGGCAAAGACCCCAAAAAAAAAAATCCCACAATAACAGCATACACTTCCAGACGAGGGAATTCAGGTCACCTAAATTAACCCAAATATGCAGATAGGGCAAGCAACTGCTTTACTGTATGAAACAATAATCAGATTATGTTGGGCTGTGATGATACACAACAGTCTACCAACATGGGCTTTTTACTAATCCCCCCACCCCACCCAATAACCAAAGCCATGGATGTTCACTAGAATTACCTTTATGCTTCCTCTCTGAGGTTTCACATTTAGAAAAGTGGTGATCACACTTTCCTGTGATCACTTTATTTACTTTCTCTCATCAAGTATGGATTTCAGCTACTTCCAAATACTAGACTGAGATCACCTCCATGATTTCTAGTTCTTTAAACTATTCTCAGTCATCAAGGTCAAGAGCCATGCTGGGTGACTGCAGGGGGCTGTGGTGTTCTGCTCTGTACACAATGTATCACCATGTTTTTCCCCCAATCGTCTGCACTTTCTAAATCATTCTGTTACTCGACACCAACAAGAACATCTCGGACAACAGGCACCATAAACCAAGGTTCAAATCCCCACTTCTCACCATCTTCTGATTGCATCAATTGAGTTCTTGGTGCAGATGACAGATGTGGAAGATTGATGAGCTGTAGGTCAAAGGGTGCATCCCCCTCGACATCCTTAGGAAACACTTTGACTTTGCTTTGCTCGGCTCCCACAAAACCCGGTGACAGCTGATGCAGAGTTTTTACAATGCAACCACGAATCCTAATGAAACCGGGCCTTCTCATGTCTCAATTCAGGAGGTGTTGAGAGGGGTTTAGAGCCAGGGTGCAAGACCAGCAGTGAGTGGGTACGCCCTCGGTGACACAGCGGTCTGGAAAGGTGACGGACAGGAAATGCAGATGTCACGGGTCTAGAGTATTTAATTGATGAATGGACTTGAATGAGGACCAGGCAAAGCGGACCTTTTTCAGTCTTCAAGCCAGAACAAATGCATTAATGACACTACTTCAAATCCCTGCCTTTGGTAAACATGATGACAGGAAGTGCTATTGAACTCGCTTTACTCTTGACACCTGATTTTCTAAAGCTCATAAGACGATCCCAGTTTAAACTCAGACATTGGCACTATTCTTCTGAACACGTATTTGTGGACAAACTTGAGTGGAAATCCATCAAATAGCTTGGCTGAGGAGATAAATAAGTGTGTGTAATAATGTATAGAACTGAAAATATAATTCTTCTCCATTGATCTGACAGAAACTTAACATGTCCGAGTGAGCACCCTGGTCACTACTCTGTGGAAAGCTCTGACGCAAGATGATGCCGATCTTGCGTCAGACCTTGTTACACCATTGTATCACTTTAAACGGAGACCTAGTCTGAACTGCAGGCCATAAAACAGAGGCACTCGTGCTTTTCAGGTTGCTTTCATTGACAAAGCCAGCAATAGTTGCTCTTTCCATTAGACAAGCCACTTTTAAAAATCCAGACTCGTTTCTATCAACTGGTTTGGACAACACCTTGTGCTTACATAAGAAATTGAATATAAAGGCTATATCACACAAGGCTGTGAAGAACAGTACAGGAAACAAAGAAGTAACTGGATATTTTTCATATTGAGAACAGCTTATGCAAATTGTGTTGAAGTAGAAACAATTGATCGTTCATCTGCTTAGTCATGTGAATAAAATGTTCCCTATGATGGAACTGATGGAACTGATTTTCAAAGTGTTTCAACAGCATTGTCTCTTTTTCAAACAATGGATGTTTCAAAAAGACATTTGAGGAAGTTGTCAGATTTTGTCAGCTCAACCAACCATATCGAATTAAACATTTTAATGTCTGCATCAAGAAAAATGTTAGAAAAAGAGTGCTGCTACATATTTCAAATTGACAAAAAAAAGCTTAAACAGATAACTTCTAGCCTGATGCCCCATGAAACCAACATGAATGCAAACATCTTGGCTGATACAAAGAGCCAAAGCTGACAAATCTATACAGAGGCTGGGAAAGGGCACTCATCTCTATGACACTGTGGTCTTCCAGTAAAAACCTCTCCCCTACCCCTCACATACACACAACCTGTGCAGCCAGCCTTACTGCAGATCTATAAACATCCCAAGTCTATGACAAGGCTGTCAGCGACACCACCACAGGTGGGGGAGGGAAGCGAAATGAAAACAGAGTAAGATAGTTATCTGCAAAATAAGTCCTACCCTTCCCTTAAAGAAGGAAACAACAGACACTGAAATAAGATGAAACTGAAAAAACTAATAAAATATGAAAAAATATTAAAATCCTGGCAGAGATGATAGTATGGGCTAGAAGAACAGTGATCCTTTCCCCCTCCCACGTTTTGCTTTTGCTTGTTGTTTTTCAGAAAGAAGACAGACTGTTGAAGAACACACAAGTTTTACACTTTCATTGGTAAAATGACTTTCTTCCTAAGGCTGCGGTGTTAAATCCTGCATAAAAGGATGGCTGGATGGATGGACATTGCTGTATAAACTTACATGTATATTAACACACAAAGACGTACATAGAAGAAACTTATGAAGACTTGCATTTAAAGAGAAAAGAATTCCCATCTACAAGCTCTATGGAACAAAAAACTTTATTCATCATTGCACAGCATCCAAGCACACCAAGAGGCCGAACCTTAAAAGCCAGGTGATGAAGCTTGTTTATTTTTGTGAATGCAAGGACAATTGCAAATTAGTAATCAGGTCCTCTATCATGAGCAATGTTGACATAGAAAACACAAACACAAGCCTGAAATCTCAAGCATGTGTTCTGTAGAATCAAACTTGATTTTGTTAGGGGAAAAATGAAAATAAAGAACACAAACAAAGTATCCCACTTGCAATCGGCATGTCCACAGGCTAACTTGTTGTGGGAAAACCAAGAGGAATGCACATATCCATAGGAATGTCCACTGATGCCCCGCTAAGTGTAAATGTTTACTCACAAGTGAGCCAGAGGGAAAAAGGGGGACATTTTCATGTGTGTGTGTGTTGCAGAGAAAACAAGCAGCCGTCTTCTTGCGCTTTTGTATGAATCTTAAGTAGTCCCATGTTGAGGAAGGCTTTGTTCGCAGTCTCTGTCGGGGGGCACGTTCTCCAACTTTCCCCTTCGCTTCCTTTTAGAATAACATTTATCATTCCTCCCAGTCAAACAGTAATAATACAAGAAGGACTAGCATCTAGTACACAATTAGACGCCTCTCTCCACAGTTGCCACCAATTTCTTGTTGCTCGGATACCTTTTATTCAGCGGGGCAGCTTGTCAACATCATCATCTCTTACTTAAGAAAAACGCCCAACTTCCATGCCTATGATTAAGTCCTGCAAGGTCTTTATTAAATAGCTCCTAAATCTTATGTAAAAATAACGTTCTGAGAGCATTTCTGCTTATTTTTTGTTCATCGTACATCCAAAAACACTTCAACGTTTTTAAAGTAAAGTGAAATGCACCCTTAAAGAAATAGTGGAAATGCTCCAAACCTCTAATTTGTGAAAAATGCTCATTTTATAAAAAAACAAGCCTCATTATCTTGCTACATTCTTCTCTTTCACTTTCAATGGGAGGAAACAGGTGCAAGTGGAGAGATGCACACAAATGCCCGTTTGCATAATTTCAGCCACATCTCAAACTTCAATAATCTGTGCATCACTTCGATCAAAGTATTGTTTCTTTGAGTTTGTTAGAGACAAACCCTTTTCCTTTTATAAACCTACCCCTTTCATTTTTCCTGTAAATCTCTCTCACACATACAATAGTCTTGGCTTTATTTGGGCCTATCCCTTTCAGCTGACTGGCCTGTACCACTTATTCCGCTTATTATGGAAGCAGACGGCAGATTATTTTGCTTATTGCACCCAAATTCTCCATCATCTTTAGATCAAATCCAGAAAACACAGGACTGAGAGACAAAGCCAAGGTTGACAAAAGAAACAAAAGCAAAAAGAGATAGGGAGCAGAAATAGAGATGGGGTATGCAAACTGAAAGGGGGAAGGGAAGAGATAAATAGGAATTCCCCAAAAGGGCGGAAAATAAACCAAGATAATACCAAGCAGAAGCAATAGAGGCGCACGATGGCAAAGGCTCAAACCCCTTTAAATGACTGTGTTTTGTCAGGGAAATAAAGACCAGTTAACAGCAGCAGCAACATACCAGCACAGTGAACAGGAATGCAAATCAGCCCCGATGCAAATGTCATACGTCTTCAGGGGCAACACAGACTGTCTTTATACCAACCCCCCACCACAACACACTTCTCTCTGCGCAATCTGAGCCCGTCTCTCCTCCGATTCAGCACTCAAACACACTTATACAAACATTTCCATAACACAATTCTCGGACAAAGTGTGAAAAGTGCAGCAACAGACTGCAACATCTCCTAAAGTTCATGCTCAATTAAAAAAAGATATGCACTGGGGGCGCCTGAAGCACATAAATACACACACATGTTGAGGAGTCACTTACTTGTCGGTCATGGCGTCGGCTAGCGAATATTGATTCATTAAAACTCCTATTCACTTTTCCTCAAATAGATGGAAATGGTTGATGAGATCCAATGAACGTGTCACAACACAGATCTGCAAGGCAAACATGAGACATTAGACTAAATCATTAATTCATACCAAAAGTACATCCACAAGATAAAAACCAAAGAATTTCCTCTGTCATTTTGAATAGATTATGGGCATTAAAAGGGAATGGAAACTTTTGTTTTTTTAATCCCCTGCAACACAAATACATACAATTATAAACTCAGTTTTAGTCTGATTTAAAGATCTGATACACGTCAGAGAAATCTGACCTGACAAAGATTAAGTTGACGTGGTTCAGCAGCTGTTTCTGGTCTGTGCTGGTAAACAATAAACTCATTTAACTGACTGGCCTCTTCCCAGATATGATTTTATATCCCAAACACTCCCAGACATCAAAGCAGATTTCTGAGGCACAACTTTATCTTTAACTTTATCTTTTTTGTGTGTACAGCAGTTCTTGTTCCTTCTTCCTCTAAATGATTTTAGTTAGAGTATCTTCTTCTACCGTGCCAAAAGAAAAAAACAAAGATCAACCACAATTTCCATAAACCCAAAGTGATGTTTAAATTTCTGGAAACAACTAAATAATACATATTTTTGCTATTGGAAAATCTAAATTCAAGGTTCCTCTGCATGATGTTTTTCCTTGAACAATGGCTAAAACAATGTGACTGTCTGTCAGGCAATTCTTAAAATATTGAACAGATACATGCCACTTTCACCTGAAAATTAAAATATTACTATATCACTCACATTGTAGCAATAATGTAGTTAAAGGAATCCATTGTGACTGAGTTACAGTGCATGATTTTGTTCCTGAACTTCATGCTACTGATGAAACATTATCAACAGGTCTGGCTTTTTATTGTGATGCTCCCTGCAGATTTACACAAGACAAAAAAAAAAAAGCTGATCTGGTTGTTGTCCAGCCTGGTACCTCATCTAAGTTTGCAGACAAGCTTCAAGGCCTGGTCTCTTCAGCTTCCTGGGAATACCGCTGCCATGGTTACTGAAGCAGCCCACCAGCCAGCTAGCTAGCATAAATAGAGTGCAGCAAGAAATCCGCAAAAAAGGTAGCTGGCAGTGTGAATCCAGTCACGGATGAGAAATGCAGTCCCCGGATTAGTGGATCTGAAGATGAATAATTCATTAAACTCCACCCACAGGAAAGCCAAATCATCAATAAGGTGCAAAAAGACACTGTATGTCAGAGAAATCAATACAACAAACCTCCTAAGATGCTTATTTATGGATTGCAAAAATCTGAAGAATGACTTTTCCGCCACCATTTTGATCCAGATATTTTAATAACAACACTTCAGTGAAAGACATGATTGATCAGCAAACTCCAAAACCTGCCAGTAGCTCTTTAGCTAAACTCCCTTTAAAATATTACAGTGGCAGCATATAAGATTAATAGATTATGCCCTGTCACTTAACACATCACTGTAACACAGACCATGACCTGCCAGAGCGGGATTTAGCCTGTGTAAGCAGATAAACATTAAATAGAGACTCACAGGCATCCGAGTATGGATAACAGACACGATCACAGGAGTGAATTAAGGTCTCCACCCCACCCAAAGCAAAGCCAGACATCAGCCTTAGAGCCAGCGGTGGTTCATCTGTTTGGAGGCCATGGCTGCCAGTTTCCTTTCACCTCTTACACAACTCCTGTTCACCTCCCCTGGACTTTAAATGCATTGGACAGGAGAGGCCCTGCAGACCCAAGGTTCAGTCTCTTAATTTTCCTGATAGCAGTTCAATGACACTTTGCCTGGCAAACAGGCATAGGCTGGCAATCACTTTAGATGCCATTTCCACTGGTTTATCAGCTGCTGGGCTCTTCAGAAAAAATATTAAGATACAAGCAACAGATAAAACCTGATCAGAGTTGATGTTTTAGTCAGTAGCTGCAATCATGTTTTGAGTGATTCCTCATTTTTAATCCATGTCACCAGAAAAAGCTAAAATGCCAGCTTGGGCTTCCTTTAGTTTGATTACAGCACACATTCGCTGGATCATTTTTTCCCCCACTTTTCCACATTGTCACAAGATTTATTATTCATCAAGATCTTGTAGTGATGATGGGAGATTCTGATCACTAATGCAAAGCCTGCTCAGGCACATCACAAATATCCTTAATAGAGTTCAGGTCTTGATGTATGAAACTTATTTCTCAAACCCCATGCCTTTGCATATGATATCATATGGTAATGCATCTGTAAACTGGTTGCTAATCACACAATCCATATGTCCCCATTTGCACACTTCACAGCAGCTCACAAAGTACTGTCCATATTCAAAAGCCTTAAAAAATTATACCTAACCCACTTTTTCACAATTTGAGTCTGAAGAATCCTGGAAAACATTTGACACAAATCACAGGCTAAATCAGGAACATAAACACATGACTTCGATAAATCATTCCAACAAACAATAAACACATAATCAAACACATCCTGTATAACTGTAAATAAATATTGTACATATATTCACAATAAGTGCCAGAACTGCATCATTGCAGTCCACTGATCACAGCCCACTTTAAACTAAGTTATGTTGTGTATATTTCCTTTTTTATGTAACGTAATGATTATGTTTTTGTTTTTTTGTAACTATTTGTTATGTTTACTGATTGGATTTTCTATTTATCTAGTACAAGACAGTACTTTTTACCATCCATCCATCCATTTTCTGAACAGCTTAATCCAAGTGGGTCGCGGGTGTACTGAGATTTGGGATTTGAACCCGCGGCCTTCTCACTGTGAGGCCGCAGTGCTAACCACTACACCACCGTGCAGCCCCTACTTTTTACCAGTTTTTACTAATTTCTTCGGACAGTTCTTAACACGATTTTTGCCGTTTCCACAAGCAAATGACTTTTCTAACTGACTAACAAGTTTTCCATGAACACAGGATGTGTCTGACCATATGGTTCTTTAAGAAAGGAGAAGCCACTCGTTCCATCAGTTGCAAAAGGTATTTTCTTTATAAATGTTAGAGCTTATGCCTTTTACCCCCGTACCATGACAAAAAAAACGTCTACTACAAACTCCAGTGATGATTTATGTTAGTGTCAGGTGAAAAAGCAGTCTCAAAATTAGATAAAGAGCTAGGTATGAATCCCTCCTGACTCCTGTCTACTCCGTCCTGTGCACCGCTAAGATGTTTCCTAATCACACAATGATATACCAGCTAACTGAGGAAGAGAACAGTACAAATACAGGAGATAATTATTATAGAAGCGACGAGTCGTGCAAGTGGGAATAGGACTGAACCTGAATTCATGTTATGTTCAAAAACTGCGAAAGTAGTTGAAAAAAAAACACCCCACTAAGTCAGCAATAGTGGTTTTGATTCAGTAAACAATGAAACCCAGATGAACAGAATGTGCAAACAACAGTGTTCAGCTCTGTTTGAAAGTTAAGCAGTATTTTGGTTTGGGTTGCGGTTGTTATCGTTCTTTTTTTTTTTTTTTTTTTTTTAACAGCATGGAGAATCGAGATTCTAATCAAGATCAATCGATATATGAAATTAGGTTTTTTGTCGCACTTACATATGTAGCGCAATCCAGCAAAAAATGAATTATTAATCAAATGATCTGTTTTTTCTCAAGTAAATAAAAAACTGAACTGTATGCATACCCAATTTTTACAGTGAATATAGAGCAAGATGAGGAGCATAAGTGTGCAGCAGGAAACTTACAGTTAGTGGTGTGAATGAAAAAAACAAAAGTGGTTTCCACACGTGCACAGAAGAGATAGAGACCTGCAAAGAGCCAGGGAAAAAATGTGCTCCCGGAGAGATATACCTAGCTTTGATCTTCCTGCACCCAACAATCACAAACTTGTGCCAAAAAAGTACATTGATGGAACTCCACTAAATGCATCTTGATAACCTGCAACCCACCACAACCCTGAATTATTTACTTCTCATCTGAGATTTGGATAAAAATAGCAAGCACCATGCTGGAGACACTCTGCACCGCTCCGAGTATGCTTTAAAGCCATATCCTCTGCTATGGCAGAGGAAGGAAAAGCTGTCAGCGCTGCCAACGGTTAACACACTTGTCTGTGCCAACGTGAGGTGTGTGCAACATGCATCTTACCATTATCTGAAAAGGAAGATCCTGCAGGCTGAGAAGAAAGAAAAGCTCCCCCAACCTGGCTCACTGTCACAGGTACAACAGGAAATCAACTGCTTGCATGATGATGGAAAAAAAAAAACTGTATGATCTTCCAGCACAACTAGACTGCAACCTCCTTCCTCTCTTTTCATCCTCCAATCTTCCTCTATCACGATCGCACCCTCGGCCTCCCACTGACACTCCCTCCCCTAGCTCTCCATCTAGAGTGATAAACACTAAAAAGAGCACAAGACGCTTCAAAGGATGGAGAGTCGCTATATTAAAGACCCATTTCAGCAGCCTATCCCCATCTGACTGTGACAACACATGGAGTGCATCTCCCCGCTGTCACTGCAGTCAAGCGCTGCTCGGCAGCAGAGAGCGACAGCGCACGAATCGCGCCTCTGGAAACCGTCAATCCACACAATTGGTGCGGAGGGGGGGAGGGGGAAATTTGGGGTGAAAAGAGGGGGGAAGGGGGCTGAGGTTTGCATGTTGTATGTCTGTGGGAGTGTGTCTATTGTTGAGGGGACATTTTTGCCTCTCCTTAGGAGGGAGTGAATAGAGGCAGCAGGCTCAGACGATGCCCTCTCTCAGCAACATAAACTGACCATTTGCATCCTCAGGCAGTGAGTCAGATATCCATCTATGCAAACACTAAACAGACCTAAAAGGGAGTTGAAAGAAAACTGGTTTTTGAGCCGTTACTCGTGCGCTCAACACCTTTCTCATGCAGAACGATCGCCTTTTAAAAAACTTGAGTATATGACAATTTAAGCAGGACAAAGAAAGCACCTCCAGTCAGCTGTGCGAGACCCCAGCAACAGAATGTACTGTATGCATGCTCGGCTCGCTCTCTCACCGCTCCATTCCCTTCCAGCTCCCTGCTTGCAGCAACACAACGCCGGGAACCTTTTCAAAACATCAAGTAAGCTGTCAGCAGCACTGCAGCAACAGATCAGTGAGCTTCCTGCACTCTCAGCAGTATCAGGCGTGGCTGTGGGGGCAGAATCTTGGGGATGTTCACTCATTTCCTGGACGGTTTACATTGGCCATTATTGCCACTGTTTTCCAGCACGCAACAGTCCAGCTCCTCGTACAGCACCTGCTTTTGATCAATGACAAGCGCAGCCAACCTTTGCAGGGTGTGGGATGTTCTTTATTTTTATTGTTCTGCTAAACAAAGAAAAACATGAAACTAAGGTAAACATCCGGACTATTTCCACGCATGTTGACTAGAAAATGCCACTCACTCATGAGTTAATTTTAGGGAGCCAACTCTGGAATGCAGCAATGCATTATGCACAGCTGCTAACACAAACACACACTATCCTCTGCTGATATGGAGCCATATGCTACGATTGTTGCCAGTTTTTACATTATTCTAGCAGGGTGCTGGGGTAGGGTGTGGCAAGGGAGGTCTGTGTCTTTCAAACGGAGGTGGGGGTTGTGCCAGATGTGCATGTCATCAAACCAGCACGACACATCTGATCAGAGCAGCAGACACTGGCCTCTGACCTCTGCTGCTTTAACTCTTGCAGGAAACAAAACAATGAGGTTGTTGCAAGATCAAACTCTCCTACGGTATTTCTTTGAAATCTAAAAGAGGAGCATTGATATGCGCATGGATTTTCTTTCATCTTATAGCATGCATTGTGTGGAAGTTTTAAATGGGAATAACGTTTATAGACTTGAGAAAATCTGAGTGGTAATGAGCGAGCAGGAGCAACAGGGTCATGTGTCGGTGTGAAAGTCGGCACCTTTTACACTGACTTCCACAGCAGGAGGGGAAGACTTACCACTCAGATTATAAGCAAGTATTTCCAGCCTTCTCTGTTAGAGGAATGGGAAATGGCCATGAATAATAATTTTTTTTAAAGCCTCTGGCATCCATGAATGGTGGTCAGCATCAAATCTATTAAGGGTTCACATGAAAGTGCCTAAGTTCAGGCATGTAAGGAGCCTTTGATGCTGGTGAATATTGCATTTGGATGTGAAAACAAACACGGTATGTGTTCTCAATGCAAGCTCCCTATAAGCAAGAGCGGATACGCTCCAAGAAGAGCTGATTTCTATCCTACAACTTTTAACAAGGGTGAAATCTCACAAACAGCCAGAGCTTGGACTGAAACCAAACTAGGCATGCAAGTAAATAACCACTAAAGATCCAAAGCACTTTCTGCACAAAGTTCAAGTTTAAAACAAGGTCCTCTTTCAGCAATGCATTTCCTGACAAAATTCTCTTTTCCCATCCATTTTAAACTGATTAATTTATGTTTATAAAAGGGACTCTAGAGATGGGTTGCATGGCTGTGTGTTGTTCTTAAGAGCACTCTGTGTAATTCACTTTAGCACATGAGAATCCCGTGTTTCTAATTAAAAGAAAGGGGAAAAAAACTTCTTTAGGATAAACCAACCTTTCCACTAAGATATTTACATTTAAATGTGTAAGTGTTTAAATAGACTAATTAGCTTTTGCAAGTTTTTATGTGAGCAAAGATTGCCACCCATAAAACGCTGGTAAAATGGGACAGAGATCAGTTTACCGAAATGGGGTTGGAGTTTAGATGCAGCAGAATGTACCATGGAGAAAAGAGCCGTTTGCAGCTCTGAGGGCATATAGTGTAAGAGGTTCACATGCAAAGAAATTCCAAATCCTACAAGAGGCAGCAACAACCTTACAGTACAAACACAACCTCAGGGAAAGTTGAGAGTGACAGACAGAAACATCTGAACCTCTCAACAGCATGCAGCTAGTGGTTTAATGATTTGTCTACTGCTGGTGAATGATCACAAAGCAATATCCTGTTCTGGCTAGCTCTCTGGTCCCCCCTCAGAGTCTGGCTGACATGATTCTGACTAGTTTGGGTGCCAGCCAGCCCATCAGATTGACAAGATCCGGGTGGCTGCCCCCCATGCCTGATTTGACCCAGCCAAGGACCTGTGGAATCAAGATCGATGAGGCAGAAGAATTACTTATTGAGCCCGCAAGGGATGTCACAGCCTATGTATTCTGGTGAAATGCTGAGTGTAGAGGAAGGACAAGCATGATGGTTAATGTCACTAACTATGCTGCAGAAAACAGACTTACAAAGCACAACAGTTGTATTTAGAGACAAATCTAAATAGTTAGCATGTTAAAAATTCCACAGCGCTTATGCAATGTAAACTAAGCCACTAATGAGAGGGGAAGTTCCTTTAACTCTTAAAGGAAGGGGCATTCAGACATTTGAGCATTTTAAATGAGTTAAGGAGTATATAAAACCACAAATACTACATAAGTAAAATACTCCTTACAAAAAAGATCATGGAGAGCAGCACACAGACCAATTAAACAATGAGTGTCTTTAAACTTTGACTCAGTTAAAATGCAATGTAAGTTTTTAAGTTTTATAGTTAAAAATTAAGTGATGTTGAAAGACACAACTAGATTTAGCCTCAGCAAATGATCACAATAGTCCTCATTTTGTTGTCTGACAGCCAACTATTAATGGTAAATGTGATTAGGAACATATGGAAAATCTTTAATGTGAGCGCACATCAATGAGTCAACGCCTAAAGATTATAGATGGTCAGGAAAAGGACAAGGAAAACGACTTTTAGAGCAAGGACAAGCAGGATTTCAGTCAGCCAGGCCTGAGGGTCAAACAGAAAGCAGCTCAATAACTTCTTACTACTCCCACAGCCTTAACACACAGCCAGGTGAAAGATGAGCCCTAGTTGCTTGTACTTCCCACCAAAGCCTTGCAAATATTAAATCTCACCTGAGGAGACAACAGTGCTCTGTGGGAATTTGTTTAGACAAAATTTACTTGCTTTTCTCCGTCCTCGTACAAATCCCGATGTGCTGTCAACAAATGCTATTTTGCGTACCAATGTTAGAAATCCCTGAATGGCATCAGGGTGGCAGGATGGCTTTTCAAAAAGGTGAAAAGCGAGCTTCGTTTAAAATATTTTTTAAAGAGGCGTGTGGTTTGAGCTTGAAGGTTCGCACTAAAATCATACAAAGGAATTATCTGTTAACGGTTGTCTGCTATCTAATTTCACTGCATGTGGGCTTTGAGAAAAAAAAACTACGAGAAAGTGGTGGGAAAAAAATAAGAAAGGAATGAAAACTGAACGTTGAAGCCAGATTGTCTTCTTTTTGTACCCCAGTGGGGGTTCGGACTACAGCGCAACAAGTGCAGCTGAGCTAAAAGTCCGCGACAGCACGCATTAATACAACTTAGCACTTTTCCACAGAAAAGTCCCGGCGTTGCTTTTAAAAAGCAAACCCGAGCGTGCTAAACTCTTCGAAATTATTAAAAACGAAGCGTACTTACATTGGGAACGTTTTCCACTTTCCTTCTGGCTCGTGCGAAGTCGCGTCGCGGCGGCAGCAGCGTGACAAAGTTTGGTTTGTCGCTGTCTCTCAGCTCAGCATGGCGACGGCTCGAGCCACGGATTCAAACATCTCCGGGCTGAGATATCAACAGGGGGGTGGAGGGACCAGAGGGAGGTGGTCGGAGGTGCTCACACATCCCTCAGGGAACTTGGAGGCAGATTTAACATGCACTGTTCACCTTCTTTTTCTTTTTCTTTTCTTTTCTTATTAAAATACATAAACCTTACTTTGTAAACAGTCGGGGTTCACATGAACAGTGTTACCGACGTAAATAGTTGGATGTTGCTATAAATTCGTCCAAAATAATGAGTAAACTAAATGAACGCTGCATTGAATCGTTTGTTCCTGTATTAACTATAAAAGATTCATGAAATAGGTCTTTTTTTCTATTTTATTGTAGTTTCCGTTTTTATGTGTTGATGCTGTCCATTTTTGAATGAAAATAATAGACACATTTTCTTTCTTTTTTTTTTTTTTACTTATGCTAACTATTTTTGTACTGATAATGCTACTTCACTGTATTTCCACATGTTATATAAGTTCAGTATCCCCAGCTTCATTTATGGGAGCTCGTCAGACACTGAGAGTTGAATGGTATGGCATGAATGGCATGAAACGTCATAAACATGGAGTGGAGAAACCACATTGCACATGCTTCTCAAAGCAAAACCAAAGTCTGTATTTACAAATTCTGAGACACATTAACTCCCAACAGCTTGAATAAGTTGATCAGCCACCACCTAAGTAAAACATCTCAACCTAATGCATTTCATATATCATTTCATTACATTTACCTGTAACTGATTTGTGATCTGTATCTCTTGTTAACTAAATGTTTTATCACAATCCTCCCTGCACTTCCTTGTTGTGTGGATGGAAAGGACGTGACTTCATCGTCCTCTGTGGACTCTAAAGCAACAATCCTGGCGAAAAATCGAACCTTTAAACTCTGTTTGGGGGCTTTGTAGGTGTGGCCAGCGGGTTTAAAGGGTCATTGTCTGGGGTCAAAGGTTACACAACATTTTCCTAAAGGAGAAGTGAGTCAAAAACAGTGGAGGAAATACAGACTGACCCTTGTCTCATTGTGCAGGGCAGAGGAGGAGGAGGGAGAGGGGTTTTCCATGGCACTGCAAGTGCAATACAATACCATCTTTGAGTAAAACACAGATTTCTTCAGGCAGAAGATAGAACGACGTCACAGTCAACCTCTGTGGCTGCTTTGTAAGTCCAGTCAGAAGCAGATGTTAGGCACTTTACCTGTCTTGTTGAGCTGTGATAACTCTTTAATGCACATAAATTTAGCATATCCCTGAATGCGCCAATACTCTCAGGTATAATCGGTCGCACTGCAAATCGTTTATTTTCACATCAGCCCCTGTTGATTTGAGAGCTTAAACGTGAAGGCCAGCTGCAGTTAAAAGGGAATGGCAACGCTCCCTGAAATGAATACGAAAAGCAGCTGGGTTTATCTTCACTCACTCTGTGACATGTGCTGCTAAGAGAAAACAGGTGACCCAGGAATGTGTGCTGAAACTTCAACCAAATGCTGGCACTCAAATGATTTGCTTCCTCTCAGACAGGTCTGCATTTCTAAAGATATATTTTACGCTCTAAAATTTCTTATCTCCTTTTATCTTGTCTGACTGTTGTTCCTTTTTCTTTTTTGTCTCCCTTTAATAGACTATTAAACTTTTGTCTCATGTTGCTGTGACTGTAGAAGTTGAAATGAAATAGCACAAAACGTAACTTTTATGCTGCTTTGAATATGGGTATCAGATTAATCCATAATCCGAACAGGGACAGGAAGTGTTAGCAACGCTCACGCACAATAGGTGGAAAGTAATATGGTAAGGTGTAGATTACCAGTGTGAGTATATGATCTTCATGCCTGCACTCTTCAGACACACCAGTTGGATATATTTAGAGTCCCTAGCGGGTGTATCCATGCTACAAGGCAGACCACAATTATTCACAACACTGCAAGGGCTAGTACTGGTCTGGGATCAGTCAGGAGGAGCCTCTGTGTGTGTTGACTGGTACAGAACAGGATTAATGCCACAAGAGTCAGAGGTCAGAACTTAATGGTTCTGTAAACTTCTGAAAGGTACTAGCATTAAAATCCATTCCCCAACTGGGAATTTAGACTAATATTACACAGATCATTTTGCAGATGGTAAATATGAGTCGCATGTGCAGTTTTGAAAATGCAACAATATGATAGGCTCAGAATATAATAATAAAATAAGAAGCAAAAAACCTTGAACATAATGTTTTTATTTTGTTCACATTTGTGTTGACATTGTTTCGAAGTTCCTGCTGCACGAACAAGTGAATCAGAACAATAAAAAAGTAGATTTCTTTAAAGACAGCTTCTTACTTTCTTAATTGATTCAGCAAAGTCAATTGTAATGAATGGCACATGTTTCATACTTAAGATGAATTTTTTTGCTAAGGTATTTATGTAAGCCAAAAGCAGTGTGGTAAACATTCAATGGCCAGGTATTTATATACAGGTGGCTAAAGCTATCAAAATCCTATTAAAGACAATCTTGCATTATAATGATTTTTTCCCTGCTGTTAATATTAATATTTCAGCAAGTAATAGATAAAAACAATGATCCATGCACCACAATGCAATACAGTTGCACAGCTCTACAAACCGGTGGCTCCAAGTGATTTCATGTGATTTGAACATGCAGTACATTTAACATCACCTTTAGCTATTTTGATCAGAAAAACTAACAAAATAAAGGTATAACTGTTGTAAAGCATGAATCCATTTTCAGTCTGAAGCAGCATTTCTAGCGTAATGTTTACAAACACAAAAGTGGCAGAGCAGCACCATCTAGTGGTAAAAACTGAACATGTCAATAAATGTGGAAGCATTGTAACCTGTGTGCATGAAATGATACCCATTTGTGCAGCTTCTGTGGCAGTTATGTAATGCATACACTTGTGCCTTAGCAACAAACCTTTAAATAGTTCCACCAAAGGCAAAAGAGTAGTTTTACGTCTGAGAGTGAGCCAAAATAATGTTTTCACTGGAATTCCCCCTCGGGTCTCCAACAAATAAAGAAACTGTGCCTCCTGTTTACCAGATACCCACTTGGCACTCGGAGTACAATGCACTGATCACACAACATGAAACCACTGGCAGGCAAAGTGAGTAAAGCAGGTCATCTTGTTACTATCTTGTTTTGTTCTGCTGGGAACACCTGCAAATTTAGATTCACAGCCAGTTTCATAGTGGTCACTTGATCATAGTTTTTGAAGACCACATTACACCCCACAAATGATACTCTTTTAAAGCTGCAGTTTGCTCGGCAAAAAATGGCCTAAGGATTCACAGAACAAGAGAGAGTCAGCAGTTTTCACCTGGCTTTGAAACCTGTGCAGCGGTGCAATGTCATGCCCTTTTTTGGCGGCATGAAGGGCACTTACTCGATACTTAGAGGTCATAATATTATGAATGATTAATGTATGTTGTAAATTCTTTGTGGCCTTTATACTGTTGACCCATCTAATGTCATCATGATGTATTTGTCTTTGATGGGAATTAGTGTAAGTCATCTACTTAACTTGTACTAAGAAATCAAAAAGTGGATGATTGTTGTAGTAAAAATGTACAACAGCTCCAGATAGAAGATACATTTACCTCCGCCAAGACAGAGGTCATGTAAGTGACAGCATTCATTTATTGGTCTGTTAGTGACATAATTAAAAAAGTTGTGGACAGATTTTGATTAAATTTTCAGGAAATTAAATGATTCAATTGAATTTGATTATATCCCAAAAATGAAATAAGGAACAAGTGGTTAGATGTTGGTGGTGATCAAGATCAGCACCTGGATCAAGAAAAAAAACCTACGTCAACCCTGCAACACTGGTTTTATTTTTTCATATTGTCAGCACAACTCAACTAAACACAACTTTATTTATAAAGTGCTGTAAGACATCCACCGTTGACACAAAGCGCTGTACAACATAACGTAAACAAACCAAAATAAAAATAAAAGAAAAAGAAAGAGAAAATGATTGCCCTATTGTTTCCAAACTAGTTTAAAAACAATAAGACAATTCTTTAAAACAAAACAATGACACCATTAAAACATATAAGACCACTAATAAAAGAAACCATAAAACACTAAAACAGAGAGCAGAGTCTAATGTCGTGTTTAAAGCCAAGGAATAAAAAAGGCTTTTAAGAGGAGTCTTAAAAATGGATAATGAGGTGAATTGTCGAATGTAGAGTGGAAGCTCATTCCACAGTTTAGAAGATGTTTGCTATTACAGTAGTTAGTGTTTTTAAATGCACACAAAGTACAATGCTGCAAACTAAGACTTAATCATCATGATCTTCAGGGCTTCAAAGATTACTAAATTAAATTTAGAATATACTGCATGGATTTGGAAAGTTTTGCAAACAACTCTTTGGGCACTGTTGAAACATGATACATTTTTAAATGACATATATTTCCATCTCTGGCCTCTGGCCCAAGTTGTCATCGTAAATGAGAAATTGTTCTCAACTGACTTACCCGGTTAAATAAAGGTTAGATTAAATTACATTAAAAATCTAGAAGATAGTTTTCATATTTCAACAAATGCAAGTTATGCCCTCCAAAAGTGTCTTAAAAAAATGGTGAATAGAAAACTTATCGCTCAATCAACATGACATAATTAAGTAAGATATATATTACAATAGTAACTACTAAAGTAATACTGTTAAACTGTAATATCTGAGTTAAATTATTTTAACTTTTTGCACAGGAATAGGAGCTCATCTCTCTTTCATGGGGCAAAAGCATTCATTGTCCTCCAATCAAAACCACCGATGATGTCATGTGCTTTCAGGTGTCCAATAGTGAGCTGCGCATCAGCCCTTGCCGCACCCAAGTGGGATGATGGTGGATGGGCGGAGCGAGGAGAAGCGCAGAGAGATAAACCCACTCTGAAAGCAGCAGGGTAGGGGATAAAAACATTGAAAACCTTCGTCCAGCTTTCGCTCAGCTTTGTTTTAATTCCACCACTACATTAAAGAGAGGGTAAGAAAAACCTTTACAGTAGATATGTTTTGTATTTCGGCGGCAGTACCCGGCAGGTATAACATGGCCCATGTGTTTCTTTTTTTCAATGTTTGCGCCGTAGTCTTTCTCGGTGTGTTTCAGTGGCAAGCTGTTTTGCTAATATGTTGCCAGTGATCGTGGGAGTCCGACCAGAGGCTTCTCTGCAGGTTTTCACTCAGTAAAAAACATATTTTTCTGTTTAGCTACTCTTCATTGGATTCACATCTGCTCGTTCGCTTTAATGGGCTGAACAACAGCAGAAGGATCCACACATGAAGCCCGAGGCGTTCAGCTGCAAGTATCGCTAGCCTGCTATCCGAGCAGGCCTTTGATTGCAAATTTATTTTTTCGCAGTTGACATGCCCTCAGTTACTGTAGATGTACAATATGGATTTCAAAGCAGAGATTGATCTCTTGAGTCTGGGTGTGTTTTTGAAAATGTTGTTTTGGCCAAGTTGAAGTGTGATGGGGCAGTTTCCTGTCCTAGGTCACAAAGCTCAATGTCCTGTATGATATCCGTGCACACTCAGATTTAGATGGTAAGCAGATTTTGCAGATCAGGACAGAAGGAAACAGTATGTTATAATTAAAGGGGATCACACAAAACTGTAACAGTCAGTCAGATCTAATCAGTATAAAAACACGTAAAAGTACAACATTTGAATTATAAATGAAGGGCAAACTTACACCAGGCTGCAATCTATTGTACAAACGAAGAGTAATACAGGAGTAATGCTTGTGTGATGATCAGAAATGTTAATGTCTTGATTTGTGTGACTACATAGCACACATTTTTGTACAGTCAGCCATTTATCACCAGAATATGAACTCTTTCAACCCACTCATAAAGAACATTTTGCTTCTTTTCTGTGCTTGACATGTAAGTTCTTGACTTTCATGTGTTTCTGTAATAGTCAGATAAACTCGTCAATTGACCATTGTCTCCTAGGAATATGTCATTTTTTGTGTCCAATGGGTTTGTGAGCCTGTGTAATGCAGTGCAATGATTTTGGTATGTTGATGTGTTTTTCTGATGGATTTACATGATATGTGTAGCAAAACCTAGGCAATAACCAAAAGGCAGGTTTAAGTCCTTTACACTATTCCAACCGTGTGAGGATTAGCAAAATGAACTGCTGGTTGTGTTGAGTGATGGAAACTCCCTGGACCGATTTTGCACTTAGAATGAGTAAAAACTCCCAAAGAATGGAGCATGGCTCTGACAGTCTGGCTCCATGTTGCCACCGTCTACACATTACACTAACTGTACATACACACTCACAGCAGATAGGAGCTCTGTATTTGTTTAACTCCCACTCCCTACACACCCACACCCTTGACTGCAGTGCAGCTGAAAATGTGTTCCACATTTCAGCTCCAGTCTCTCGATTTTTGCTTTCTCTTTCCTTCCTTTCTACACGGGATCTATTAGCCGTATATGTCTGGATGCTCTCTTCCAAGTCGGGGATCCCTAAGCAGTCAACCACAAATGGCTGCTTCCACACAAAGAGCTCACCAACGTTGACTTTAATACGCCATATGCCATCATTTTAAGGTCAAAAAGCCACACAGATGCACGGCAGAGTGTGGGACCACCGAGACTGGACAGGGAGTGATCCCACCGCTCTGTCGGATGTGACGTGCAGCTGACGAATAAACTGATCTGTACTGGCACAGTAACACAACAGAGCGTCTCGCCTGGCTGGCCGTGGCAGTTAGTGACAGATAACACTTTTCCCTTGAAGATAGTCTCGTGGTTGTTTATTTTTAGCGAATGTTTTACAATAATACCAGGATGAAAACAAACAAAAGTGCAATCTTGAAATGTCGAGTTGTAGAAATTTGGGACAATGACTTAATTTGAATAAACTATGACTTGCAAAAATATATATATTTTTTTAAAGATAGAAATGATTATAGGCCAAAATATTTCAAAAAGTATATAGTTGTAAAATCACCGATCTTTAAAAAATCGGACCCATAGATTTTTCTTTAGAATTTACTTGAATGCTTTCGTCTTCAATGTACCAATTTTGTTTTTTGAAAAACAAACAATACCCATACTACAATTAAAACTTTAACTGCACAAGGTAGCTTTCTAAAGATTTAAGTGAAAAGCCTTTGAGCATTGCTGTCCACATAACAAAAATATCATTTCCTTTAGTCTAATATTGTAAACACAAAATTAGCTCAAAAGGTTGAATGTCAGACCTGTTTTGAGCCTCTTACTAAAAAAATGTAACAATATTTTGCGTTTTTTGCGAGGTAGTTATGATCAATGGAATAGATCGGTTTCACATGTATTAATCGGCCGATCACCCAAAACAAAGAAAATCGGGGCTGATAGATCAGCCAGCCGATCGATTGGTGTACCCCTATTTCTTATTATTAATGAGAAGTACCGTTTTGAATTGAATAAATAGTGTTGGTTAATTAATCCTTAAGTGCACTAGTCTGTAATCAACAAAACTCATGGAAGCTAAATGCACTGGGAGCGGACTGGAAAAAAAGATTAACATGCTGACTCAGAGACACTTTGATCCTTCTAATCTGCTAAAGGACAGTTCATCCTGCTTCAAAGAAGACAGAAACATCCTTGATATTGATTTAATGTAGAAAATAACCAGGTGCACTGTTTAGCTGGAAGAGTTTATTTAAATAGGAATAATACTCCTAGACCTTTTTTTCCTGTGTTTTTAATTGAAATAACCACTAAAATCAAGCAACATACACAGATAGTTGCTTCCTCATTTTGTTAGCTTGTGTTGTAAACTCCATTTCTCTCAATGCTAATTGCAGTTCAGTGCAGCAGAAAAGTCAATACATGAAGGAATGCTAAAATGACACCTAATACAATCCCACCGGTCCTAGTAGTTAGTGGTTAGAGACCGTGTGCGCACAGTAACACATGAGGAGCTGCTGTTGGATTCTTAGACCCCAGTAATGACAGGCATCCAGCTTAGAGATATAAAGAGGTCCTGTGTGACTGCCTCTGTTTACTGCCTGAAAATGGACACATGCACATGTTGAAACTGCGACAAAAAGACGAGCAGCACTTTCAGGCTATCTTTAATACAACACAAATAATACTCTTTTCACTGGGAGTCACTTGAATGGCAGATTTTTGGACTGAATAAAATGGATCATTAGTCATCGCTCAGTTATGCTGAAAAGCTGTTTTCCACACAAGCTTCTGCCTCTCAAAAGAAAACTGTGGTAATATTAAAATATGAGCTAGTATAATAGGATAAGTGCAGAGAAAACCTGTTATTCTTCATACATTTTCACTGAATCTGCCTTATCATAGCCTCCAAATGTATGTGAACAAAAGTTTTGTTCGGTGGGACATCTTTTTTACTGTATTTATTTGCCCCATTATAAAAATAAACAGGTCTCAATTTTTGCTTACTTTTTAATCAATCAAATTATTTTTAAATGGTTAGATAACGTATTATTTGAGTAATGAAAATAAAAAAAAGTTACAATTTGCACAAATGGACCAAACACCAACTAAAATGTGACTGCCATGTTTCAACAGGACAACTCTCCTCCAGCTGTTGAACTGAGAGTGGCAGTTTGCAGTTAAGGTTTCCAGCCATGCCAAAAATCATTTTTTGGGTAGAGTGCTGTTTAGAAATCCACTTCAATCTTTGAAAACACTGGTCAGTATACAAAGACCTATGACCTTTTCTTTAAAACAGCATTTATTATACAGACTGGTGATATTATAGGAGATAGTCCTGAAATTAATCTCTGTTCTGATCCGATATAAGGGAGAATGTGATTGTAAGCTAGAACCAGCCGGAGTTTAGGGCAGGCAGAATATAGCTGCAGAATCCCATCGTTTGTGTAGGAGTTACAGGTTTTCTCTGAGTTAATCAGAGTCGATTAAAAATGGGTAACACATTTATTGATGGTGTCTGCGCTGTGAAACTGACTGGCTTGTGGTACGATGTTCGCTTACAGCTGTTCTTATGTAACAGAAATCTTTAAAGGCTGCCCTGTGTTTCCATGGTAACGTGCTTGGTTTCCATAGTGAATAACTCGTATTGAGTCCAGCGAACCTACATTTGTGAAGCGAGATGGGAGCAGGGGACTCTGAAGAAATGACAACGTTGTGGATAGTTGAACGCTTCCTGCATCAGCGGCTTGTTTTTGCTTCGCTGTCCATGCTGGTTTCTGTTACACTTCATTCAGTTAGGTTAATTTTGCAGGAAATGGGTTCAGTCAAACGGATTGCTTTTTGAGATGGCTGCAGAAGTGAACTGAATGTTTATTCCCCTGACCTCTCAAAAAAAGGTAAAGGATTTCTAGCTGTTTCGGCAAATATTGGATCCACCCTGCCTGTATCTGCGGTAGCGTGCGCTGCAGTATGTCTGAGGTGATGGCAGCCTCAGTTTAAAAGATCCTATTACACAAGTACTGCGATATTCAAATGCACGGGGATGACACAATAGTGAGCATTTAAGTCAGCTCTGTCTTCTAGGTTTAGGGATTTAATAGCTTCCTGCTCTATTGATGACAATGCATCACTACAAGTAGAAGCTTTGCAAAAAAGCACCAAATATTTAATAAGCAGCCTGATTAGCAACTGTAAAGACAGTTTTACATTGTCAGAAATCCATCTTTCCATGTGCAGTGATTGAATGGTGATCGGTGTACTGCACAAACTTCATTATTTTAACATTTTGCTACTCTCCACCCTCTGGTTTCTTTTTCACATCAGAGCACAACTAGAAATCAACACAACATAAAAGGCCAATAGAATAATGATTTATTTGTTCAGTTCTGTAAGGTTTGGTCTTATTTAAAAAAAAAAGAAAACTTTTTTCTTTTTTGTCCTGTTGGCAGTGGGCTCCATTATTTAAACTTGTTGCTCTGAGCATAAAAAGCACTGGCATGAGCAACCAACAGTCCCAGTATGTGACTCGACAGCAAGTTACTCCAAAATAAATAGAGACTGACAAGCAGTCTGAAAGTATTATGATTTGTGTAAAGCAGGCTGACGTGGGTCAGTCTGTAAAGAAATGCAGACACTGCAGTGTTGTTGGGCTGCTTTGTTGCATGTTTGACTCTTGTCTGCAACAAAACACTAGGTTCAATGTTTATTCTAGGGCTGGGCGATATGCCAAAAATATTATCACATATATGTTTCCTATATTGAACGATATCGATATATATCAGGCTGAGAGGTCGACAACGAGCTTCTCCCACAAGCCATTTGCCTGCCTACGGCTGGACACAGTATAGAAAAATAATGGCAATATTGAAAAATATAGAAAATATATTGATGACAAGAAGACTCATGTTGATTTATATTAATATTTACTTATTTTATTTATTATTTCATTTTATCTATTTTATTATATTTTTAATATGATATTTATCATTATATAATAATACTTGCACATAATTTTAGGAAGTCCACATAGACTCTAGACATAATTAATCCTGATTTGGTTATTTCTTAACATCTAGGTCATTTTTGTA
>JAVQJG010129042.1:0-18474 GCA_036024015.1 Craterocephalus amniculus | reverse complement strand
CAACCCCCTCTTTCAGTCCGCTCTTTCTTCACTCGCTCTTTACACACAATTGTAACACTCTCTTGGGCTTTCTGTCGTATCCACCCCTAACCGGTCGAGGCAGATGGCCGCCCTCCCTTAGCCAGGTTCTCCTGGAGGTTTTGCCTTCCTGTTAAAAGGGAGTTTTTCTCCCCACCGTCGCCTGAAGCTTGCTCAGAAGGGGATTGATCGAAGACTCTTTTTGATGCAGTCTGTTGGTTTCCTTACATAGGCTATTTTGTTATCAATTGGCTAGTATATATGTATATATGAATGTATGACAATCAGATTACTTGGACTGATTGTCAGTGAAGCGCCTTGAGATGACTTTGTTATGAATTGGCGCTTTACAAATAAAGCTGAATTGAATTGAATTGAATTGAATTAATCAAATTTATTAAACACAAGGGACAATACTGACACACTTAAAGCTGAATTTAGCTTTTTGAAGGGCTCCTCATGCGCACAACCACTGGTTATGTTGCTGTTTTGACCAGACTCCCCGGGGAGAGACATGTGAACTAACAAGTCAGCCTAAAGGCCCACTTATGCTCGACGCAGATTACGGAAACGCACACGCACGGAAAGTTTCGTCCGTCTTCTGCGTCAATTCCGTGCGTTTTTGGTGCGTTTTCAGGCTCCTTGCGCATCCGTCACTCGATGCAAACGACGGAGTAATACCACCGGAAACCGCGGGGTCAGTGTTGAGCATAGTGAAGCAGAAACAAACCAGGGAAGAAGAAGAAGATAAACAGGAAGAACAAAACCGTAAAAGAAGAATGAAGACGGCGAAAAAACATTAGAAGTTGAACACTCTTTTGAAATAAAGTTCTATAAGTGTTCACGGTGTGTTGGTGGTTAGAAACAACTTGATAGCAGCGTGTTTGTGCCGCCAATCGATGTTTGAAACCAACGTTGTATCGCAGAGTTTACAATAAACTCAGCACTGCCGCTTAGCGGAGATTAGCCGTAGCGACAGAAACAACGCAGGGAAGCATGAAGGCAGCAAAGCATGAAGACGTCTGGAACGGACGCCCTAAATAACGTCCGTCAGGCAGCATAAATGGGCCTTAAAAGATGTCGCTGTGCCAAGCAGCCAGGATGTAGGATTATTCAGAGGCATTTAACCTTTATCATAGGTTAAAACGGTCAGTTTTAATAAAAAGCTGATCGGGTATGAGAAAATATAAAAATGTAAACAATACATGTGGCGTTTAAATACACGGACACTACCACGTGCAAAACTGCGTCCTGCCATGGACAAAGTTTGTTGTAAATCTAACAATCGCAGGCCCCCTCCTTCCCCCACATGCACACTGGTCGACAGCTTCTCTGGACAGACTGGACGAAAACAAACTTTCTTCTTGTTCTTGCGGCCTCAAGTATGAATGATTGAATTTATTTTTAGGAATTTATTTCTCTCTGTCTCTCACTCTCTCTCTCTCTCTAAATTATATCTCTCTCTCTCGCTCTGAATGATTTCTTTCTCTCTCTTGCTCAAATTTGCGCTGGCAACTGCGGCTCGAATCTGTGGCGATGAAAATCCAATGTGTGGCGCTGCGCCATTGGATATATGAATATAAATGAATATATGAAAATATGAATACCACTTTAAATACTGTTATGTGCACCGCTAAGGCAGAAGCTTGTAGGTCCGTGTAGACCGTCAGACTCCACCCCGGGGCCGTTTTGATACCGGTTTTCGGTACCCATCCCTATCTCTCCCTCTCTGTAATTTGTAGTTTCTGTTCTTAAGTGTTTTTATTTTAAAACTGGAACTACAAGGTGTTCATGCACATACATTTTTATCAGAATAAGTAAAGTTGCAGTGAAATGAGCCGATAAAGGTCTTTAACTGAATATCGGGATTCATGAGCTATTGTGGTTCTTTTAAAGTTATCCATTTCAGATTTTATAACATTATCAGTTTAATTTAGTTCAATGGGTAGGTCTTTACCAAGGAAAGATAAAAATATGAAAATATGACTAAGGAAGAAAAACATGAGAAAATATCTACGAAGTATCTATTTCTGAAAGGTGGAATTTGTGTACATTAGGTTTTGATAGGTTGTTAAAAAAAACTAAATAGATATAACAAGGTTTGATATTAAACATTTTAAAGATACATCCAACCAAACCACAAAGCTTTATATGTGTAATAAGACTTTGATGTTAATTCTGACTTTTACTGGGGAATTAGGGGCAAGAGGCAACAATGGAGGTGATGTGGGTCATCTTATCGGCATAACCACACCATCCTGAAATCTGAGTTACAGAATACAAAATAATGAATAAAGCTGGAGTTATGGGCCTGAACAAATGAAAGAAATAAAATAGGAAGAATAGCAAAGTATTAAGGTTACAAGCTTACTAGATCTGACTGAGAAGTACACAGGTGTGGTTAGAAGCCCTGATGATGAAGTTAACAACTAAACTTTTCAAAGGTAACATAAGAGAGAAGTCATCCAAGAACCAGCCCTTGGAAACTAAATGAGAGAGGAACAAATATAATTGTTGATATGAATAAAAACATATCTGACAGATAATAATCATAAGAATCTAAAGCCATTTTTTGTAGCCCGGCAATTTGAGAGATGGTGAAAAATGCTGCAGATAAATGGATTTAAATGTGGACAGTGTATTAACCTTTATCTTTATGTGACAGTGAGGGTTTTGTCACGACGCCTCTGAATAATGGTGCGCCCTGGCAGAGATATTCTTTTTGCTGGCTGGTCAGTGCGCATGGCTTTCACCTGGGATGTTGTGGGATCATTCCCTTCCTGTGTGTGTGTCCTGCCATATTTTTTAAATAAGGAATTAGAAAATTAAAAGGATTTTTTTTTTATTTCCTGTAATTAGTTAAAATCTGTTGCATCAAGGAGGGGATTTTGAGAAAATAAGGGACCTTTTTTACATAGACTCAGAGATGAGAAACTGAAGAAAGGAGAGAAGTCTGACCATTATGAAGGAGATTTATCAGAAGAGCAGGATGAAGAACACACCTGAGGACTATATTCTGAACAACTCACACCAAAATCATTGTGACTCAATACTGTCCGGATGATAGGCTTCTTGCTTCCAGTGCTACATGTTTGCAACACCTTAGTGCTGCGTTCATGACCACTAATCACACCGTTTTATTCCAGAGACTGAAAAAGGTTATTGGGATTAAATGAACTGGACAATATTCCAGTTCTGAAAGCAGCCGATTTATTTGCTGAATACATGCAACACAGTAAAATATGCAAAACAGCCATTTTTTATGTTTTTACTCTGATGTTGTCTGTTCTGTGGATGTTGCAACACAGATCCGCTGGTAAATCAGCACAGCTCTATCTTCACAATGATAGACCAGTACCACATCTGCAGATAATGCCAAAGTACATCTGTTTATCACTAACACCCCACCCATTACCCACCTTACGCAATCCATTCATTTCTGACTGATTTAGATATAGATTTTAAGATGTCAGTTCTCGTCCAGGTTGTTCTACATTGGCTGTAAAGGGGCCCTTTGCCTTTTCGAGATATCTGGTGGGTGAAGCCAGCATTGTTCGCAAAAAGCAAAAGTGCAGTCGTATGCTGAGCAACAGAAAACTCTTGGCTGCACTTTTAAATTCTGTCCACAAAGATTGGGAGAAGAATCAGTGACAAAGAGCAGCTCTGATGGAGCTGCAACCAATCTAAACCAAGCTCTCACACCAGCCGAACATGGTCTGAATGTCACGTAAGAAAAGCTGCAGGCACCTCTTCCTGCTCCAAGGTCCTCTGGGGCCCTTTCTTTGGCTGCCTTTGTTTTGACCACAGCTGAAAGGGAAACTTTTCATTTACTAAAAAGGATTTGGTCTGAAGGACTAAACATACATTTCTGATTGGTGGATTATTGTTGGCGTTTTATATCCTCTTACCTATTTCAGTCATCTCAGAATTAATATCGACAATAGCTCATAGAATCTGCTCAGTCCACATTGAACTACAGGAAAAGTGTCAGTGTTTGTAAAAATAACATCCAAACTCTTGAAGCTCCAAAATAAATGGGGAGATTAACCTTAGATAGGAAAAAGATTTAGTTCAATCAGAGAAGTAAAACACTAATCTCTGAATGTTTCACAGTGGCTTTGCTCTAAAGCACAAATAAGAAGATGTAAAACCCTCTGGAAATGTGCGACATTAGTAGACTTTAAGGGAGTGGAGGTGAAGAACATCGCCTCCAGCAACACTAAAGACGCATGGAAGTATGAAGGGAGCGACTTATGATAACGTTTATAAAAAACGTCCCCATTTACTGTACGTCTGTTAGGGAGCATAAATGGGCCTTCACAATTATATTTCTGTCCCCTCTGGTCAGTTCCAGCAGTATTATGAAAATTCTGTAATAAACAGTTATTCAAAATAAATAAATATGGTAATAAATCTAAAAAACAATAATTATAATATTATAGTCATAAAGCTCCGCTTATCAATGCAAATTAGCTCAGAAAACCACAGCAGCCAGACCATCATGCTGCTGCTATGATGCTGGACAAGACAAGTTTTCACAAAAAGGGCAGAAAAAAAGGAAAAACTTCTTGAGTGCATCTTTAAGAAGTGGTTCATCTGATGAATTCTCCAGGTGAGTCTGATAGGTTTTATTAACCAGGTCGCCAGAATTGTGCCGTATTTCTTGATCAAATTAATTAGACCACATTCAGCAGGTGGATCTGGACTTTTACGGAGTGATACTGTATTCTTGTGGCTGAGGGAGCAGATCTGGCTGTGTGCAGGCTTGAATGTGACTTGTTCTTAAATGAGTGAGACGTATGAAAAACTGTTTTATTTTCCGTTTTCCCTTATAAACAGATTTATTATTTTCTGTTTGAACACAATCTGAAGTATCTTGCTGTCCAAATGCTTTGTACTTCACCAAAACATTACTGTAGTTTTATTGGAGTATTTTAATGAAAACAGCAGCAGAAATGCAGAAAATGCTCGAACGTGTCGATAGTTAGATGTTTGAGTACTCCTGAGCATTCGTAGGATTTGTTAGTCCCTCATGTTTATTTATTGTGTTATAAAGGCTAGTGCTGCTGGCATAAAGCTGCTGCCAAGTAAAGATCCTTCTTTAACAATTTCAGTAGATAAGATACTAAAACATCTCTACACAGAATCATTTGGAATAGGACACAAACTATTTGCTGAAAAACCTTAACAACAAAAGGTTTTTCTGTCCTGCAACTGCCTGAAACAATGGAATGAGCATTTCCTGATGTTGTACCACATGACCTCTGTGAGTGTCAGTAAATAAACACCTAAACACAGGTTAAGGTGCATGAATGTCTTTGTTTTCAAACT
Source organism: Craterocephalus amniculus (assembly GCA_036024015.1). Lineage (NCBI taxonomy): Eukaryota > Metazoa > Chordata > Actinopteri > Atheriniformes > Atherinidae > Craterocephalus > Craterocephalus amniculus. The sequence goes on along the minus strand of JAVQJG010129042.1, from coordinate 13,125 downwards.
GTGTGAAAACAGAATATAAATATCACAAACATGCTCAATATAGACTTCCTGTGATCCTGTGTTTTTATGACTGCTCCAACGTTCCTGAACATGTGCAGCAAAGAACATCTTAACAGTGTTTTTCAGTGGTGCCAAAGATGACTAAATAAAGAAACTTTGGATATTTAACTCTCTGCAAGCTGTGCAAGTCATTAAATATTGATCCCAAAGTGTAAATTTCTTAAATAAGATATTTACTAGGAATTGCTCAGTGAAAAAGAAGCTCATTGCACAATGAACATCTGCAGCTTTAGCCCGCTGCCCTTCATAATTCATGTTTCTGAGAGGAAGTCGGTCTAAGAAAGAAACTCCAGGATTTGATTGAGGCAGTTGTTACTCCTAAACTTAGAAAGCTGTGCTGGATCTTTAAAATTCCACGCATCCGATTTTTTCTCAACATAATTCTGACATCATTTTGGCTTTATTTATGCATGTAAAGGTACACACATTGAGTATGAAAATAATTAATTGTGACTGTGTACTGAACAGACACACCATTACAGCAGGAACAAAGGGAGCGGCTGACATCAAATATTTGTCATACTTTTTAAATAATATGTTATTGTTTTCATCTTTATTTTGTTTGGGAACAAAGTAAATATTGTATTGTATTGTATTTTAGTATTGACATGAAAATTAAAAAAAATGCCAAATTAAAGTTTTTATTTGCTTCTGAAGATTTTTTGAGATTTTTTAAGGGATCTGAGTAAGTGTGCTCTCTGATGTGTGAGAAATACTTATGCAACACTTCTGTATGTCCATAAACATTGCTGTGACAGCGGACAGTTCATGTGGAAAACTGGTGGCTGGTTGGTTTACAGGATTATTTCACTATCTTTTTCTCCAGCAGCCAAATTCTTGTCTTGTTTGAGCGTTTCTCCATCTGAGTTTTGCTGTCAGCAGTGGTAGAAGCACTCAAATCCATTTGTCAAGTACAACTCTTGATGGGGCTGACGGTACAGTGACAGGGTATTTTATTCATTTTACCCAGCAGGCTAAACCTCTGCTGATCAACCATCAAACCTGATACTTGTTGCTTTCAAACTTTTGTGCTCTTTTTTTCCACAGTTCTGTTTATTCTCATTCAACAGTTCTCAGGGAAGCTGCATCCTTACAGATTTGTCCAAACGCCCTGGTATCAGAGCAAATGTCAAGGCATGTTAGGGGGAGTGGTAAGCTGATGGTTCGGAAGCAGCAGATGGGGTTGGAGAGCCCAGGTCCAGGTCCACAGACTGGCGATGGAGGGCATTCACTGTGGGCCCTAAATGCAAGGCCCTCATCTCCCCATCTGTTCCCCAGGAGCTGAATTTGGCAGCCCACTGTGAAACAAAGTGAATATTATTCATTAATAAAACCTTATTTAACACTAAACAATGAAGAAACTCAGTGTTTCTTAATAGATGATGTTAACCAGAGGTTTCGCTGAATGAGTCCTTTGAATGCTTCCCATGCTGGGGAAAGTGAAGGGAGTTCATCCTGAAGCTAGATTCTTCTCGAGCTTGGTTTGGAGGTGGAAGCAGGAAAGTTTGACAGCTGCTTCTGTGGGTTTTCACCACCCATAGAGGACGCAGCAGAGCAGCTGCAGGAGCGGTGATGGGAATATTGGTGTTAAAATAAACACTGTTACTTTTATCAGTAATGGGTTATTGAACTGATCTCTCTTTCCATCATTACAACTCCATTACTGTTACTGAGGTTAGCTGACAGTGTGTTACACAAACCTAAAAGCCACAACGTCCATCAGCCTGAGGTCAGTGTCCTTGATTTTTCTTCATTTATTCTACTAAATTCCCTTTTTAATATATCAATCAGATTTAATATGAATCTGATGTTCAGTTAAACGCCACGTATTTGACCTATATTTGAAAAAAATTAATGGAATAATTACTTTTCCGAGTAATTAGTTATTTTTGTAATGCTGTTACTCCATTACTAACACACTTACTTTAGAGACGAAGTACAGTAACTGGTAATGACAATTAATGAATTTTTTAAAGTAATGTACCAAACACTGTTCAGGAGCAAAAAGACCAGACAGAGAGTAACAAAAGCAACTGGTTCTGTTGTAGCTGAATGCTCTGCGGTTTGGCTCACCTAGCATACCAGTCGCCATATAAACGTAACCAGACCAGGTTCAATGCCAACGTCTCCGTGACCCACTTTCTCATCTACCTGCTGTACAGTAAAGGACACAATAGCCTACAGAATGAAAAACACCTGTTTGGGACACACACATTATACAAATAACATCACACATACGTTTGACAGTATCTCTTTGAAGATAAAATATTTTTCCTTTCATCAAAGACCGCATGATGATGTTGCAAATAATTGATATGATTTTTAAAAGCCTGACGAGTTGACTAGGAAATCACCCATCACTTCTTTAACCCAGCTCACTGTGGCTGATTTATCAAAGAAAACCAAGAGGATGTTATTAAAGATAGGAAGGAAAAGAAAGAAAGACAAGGACAGCACAAGAGATAACACAAAAGTCAACATCTTACTGGTTAAAGATCCCAGAGAAGAGAAAGACAGCTTATCAGTCGTCTTCAGGGAGCACCTCGTTGAGAAAATCTGCGAAAGCTAATTAGCAGGGCTTTAAACTGAAGTGTGTCCTAACGTTGGAGTATATTCGCCTGAAACAGTGTGGGCATCTATATTTCATGTGGTCTGTGTCAGGCTGTGCATGTACATGTAATTAGCATCTGATAGCATAGGATGAAAATCATCCTGTCGAAAAGGATGATGGTGAAAATCTGTATCCAATATATGTTGTATGGATAATTTGCTTGCAGTTTGTAATGTCTAAATCTGTAAATTAGTTTTATGTGCATTCAAATTAACTGATATTTTTATATGCATTCCAGCAGACATTTCCAACTTACTGACGATTGTTATCATCAGTTTCATTCTGCAGACTTCTGAGGTGTCCAGCAAGAGAAATGGTGAGAGTGCAGTAGTAGTTTGATGTCTTTTCTGACCGGGGTCTTCCCAGGATACAAATTCATTCATCCATATTCCATACCTGCTCTAATCCTTCATGAATGGAGCTTAGCAACCACCATGAGGGTCAGGGTACAGCTTGCTTTATTTTGGATATTGACTGGATTCTTTCTGCTATTTCCACATCTTTAACTGCCCTTAGAAGCTTGATGCGCTTCACTAAAAAGCTAACCCTGCTGTGAAGCTCCATTAGATTAATAATCAAGATGTTTCCAGGGAACTTCCCCACAAAACATGTCTCGTTTGGAAGCGTGCACATTCTCCAGAGCGACCGTTGCAACCCGGACATGTGAGGCAAAACAGAAAGACTAAAACATGCAGCGAAATCAGTGAGACCAAAAATGGAAAAGGGGCACAGAGGTGGATTTTTTTGAAACAGGAAAATACAGTTTCTGAAAGTTATAAATAACTTAAGGGAAAGTGTTTTGTCTATTATTGTCCAAAACAATGTTATTGCTTCCAAACAAAAACAATTCAGTCCAAGAAACAGTTCTGTATTCAATGAAATGCAGAATGATGGAGAAATACAGCACTTTGAAACATTCATGACTACATCGCTGTCTCTGTAAGTTAACATTGCCTGGTGTCACCGTTTTCTTTAGGCCAGTAGCTCCCAACATTTACGCTTATTTGCTTTGGCACATATGGCGGTTACAACATACTAAACATAGCTACATAGCAAATCAATTATTTTCTTGCTCGGGAAAAGGATGTGTACATCCAGGTGGAAGGATTCAAACGCGCTTCTGATAAGTATTTGTTTCAATCATCAATAAATTCTTGTTAAACCAAATATGAAATAACTGTATACATATTCACAGTCTCACGTTTTAATATAGACACATGGAGGATGTAAGCTGTTTTTTAAGGATGGTTAAATTCAGCCTCCTTTATGCAACAGTAATACAATATGACAGCTGCCGTAAATATATTTATATATGTATATCTATTTATTTTTCATTATGTATTATTGTTGTACCATGTACAATGTTTTAATAAAATAAAAGAAGAATTGAAAATGACCTGTTTTAGTCCTAGGAAGGGACAATGAAAGAGGAAAAGCATGTGACCCAAACATCATGCAATCATCATCATAATAGCACTTAGAGCCATGGGGTTTTTCTAAGGTGACTGTTTAATTAAATTTTTTATACAAGTAAAATATGGCACCATTATTAAAATTACTTTAGTTTTATGTCACAATTGAGCTCAGCAGGTGTAACATATTCTGTTGCATAACTTCATTTTATTATATATACATTTTTTTAAAACAAATATTTTAATATCTTTATCAATGTAATGTGCTGTGCATATAGTTATTGTAGTATTTGTTTAAATTGCTTGCTTTTATTCTTTAACCCTCTATTAAAAGATCACATATTAAGTAAAATTTTTGGTTACATGCACTTTTTAGCTTTTTAAATACAAGGCTCATTTCCAACTGAAAAAACAACTTCTTGTACCTTAATGCAACACAAATAAAACAACATTAAACAGTAGATGAAAAATTAAACATTTAGAATATTAAAATACAATGGTTTAGATATAAACCATTAGCAAAGCCAAAAAAGCTTTAAAAATGTGCCCCCAAGCACTGCCACTTACAGTTTAATTGTAATTCATAGCTGACCTTCAGGTGATTTACTGAGGTTTTTTCCAGAAACTAATATCCCATCCAGGAGGTTTACAATTACGCCTCAAAATGAGTGTTAGTTCAGACTCTACATGGTAAATGGAAAATGAGATAACATTATTTATTACATTTTTGTTATATAAAAAAAGATGTTGCCAAGAGACCTGTATTTTGAGTCAAAAATGATGATGAAGCCACCTCTTGCCAAACTTTCAACTGATCAGTTTTCTTAAATTGATGATACTGGCCAATAAGAAGCAGCCAAAGATCAATAAATAAGGAAAGAACATAAATAATCATCCTCTATGGCTGGAATGAATGAACAGTAGCAGCAAATATCAGCCGAGCTGGAGCTGGTTTTTTTGAGGATAGAAGGTAAATAGTAGTAAACATACTGTAAATCACAACAACTGTAAATAAACACCTGGAGGAGTATATAGTTTGTTTTGTTTTTGTTCCAGTGCAAATACTTTTTCTCCTGAAAGCCAAGACTTGAGAGAAAGATCTGCAGATGAGATCATTCTTGGTCCATGTTTATCTGTGTTATTTCTATATTTTTTATCATGCTACACTTATTGATGCATTCGTTTTACATCATTTTAGCCTAATAAAGAGACATAATGTGTTTTGAGTAAAACAAATGTCTGTATGTTGACTGTGATAAAGAATGCTTGAGGCTTTACGTTTACTAAAAAAAGAAACGCATGGCTTGGAGCTCCAAGGGTTAAACAATCTGCTCTTATACTTTATGCTATTCTCTGTTTTGGGTTTGATGTGATGCCAGTCATATCAGGGGGCCGTGCCAGCAGTTTCATATGATCTCTGCATGTGTTCATGCTGCACCCATATGGAGAGAAATTTGTTTCTTCATTATTTAATCAAATAGAATAGATTGGAAACCAAAAATTTATTTTGAGAGTAAAAGAAAAGAAGTGAGAATAATTTTTGTAGAGATAGAAAGAAAATGGGTTGCAATTAAAAAATATACATTTGAGAGAGCATATTGTCCAACTTCAATCAGAACTAATATTTTCAATCAAAACTAATGTTTGTAAGTCAAAAATTACCATCATTTTGCATAAAAATAAGTCCTCTTCTCTTTCTAGTTAAAAAAATTTGGTTAAAAGTCATAAAGTTTTGTTTGCAAATCAGTTCTCTTTGCTTGCAAATTCTCAAGTTTGGTTAAGAATCTAACAGCATTTGATGGGCGGGGCCTGCGCTGGTGAAAGGGAGCAGAGTTTCTATTGGTTGGTTTCAGCTGGCTCCCAGCCACGCCTCCTTCACCCATTTCTCCCTCGACTCTCAGCCTGTAATGAATTTCCGGGTTTTGTCGCGTCGCTCAGTTGATGGTCATGTACAGTCAAAAACTTCTAGTTTCTGTCTATGGTACAGTTCATCCAGGATATCATTGCACTGATCTGGTCTGTGTAACTGTCAAACACGCTATAGCAGGGTTCATTTCCCACCTCAGCCTCACCAAACCTCAGCCTCCCGCGGGCCATGCGGGGCTGACCATTCAACCATCACTGTGGCGTGGCGATTTCCCACCAAAATCACAGTTTTAATAATAATTTGACAATATGATTATGTGGCACGGAAAAACCTCAACATCATGTGACAGTGATGTCCTGTCGCTGGGCCTCTGATTGACGATGCGCCCTGTACGCCACAGTGATGGTTGAATAGCCCGGGAGGCTGAGGTTTGGTGAGGCTGAGGTGAAATGAACCCCGCTATAGCGTGTTTGACAAGTTGGTGAACATAATTATTTATTTATCAGTCATGAAAATGAAGCTAGGGAGGAAGTGGACACTTTATTCACATTAAACGAACAGGACATTTATAAATTAATAAAATCTTTGATGACTTACATTACAACCACCTATAGTGACACAGACCAGATCAGTGCAATGGTAGCCTGGATGAACTGCACCATATACAGAAACTGGACGTTTATGACGCACACGACCATCAGCTGACAGCTAAGCAACGTGACAATACCCCAGAAATGCAGGCTAAGAGTCGAGGGAGAAATGATCAAATGCAGGAGGCGTAGCTGGGAGCCAGGTGAAACCAACCAATAAAAATTCTGCTCCCATTCACCAGCGCAGGCCCCGCCCATCAAATGCTGTTAGATTTGCAACCAAAACTTGAGAATTGGCAAGCAAAGAGAAAACTATATGACTTGTAACCAAATGTTTTTAACTTAAAAGAAAGAGGACTTATTTTTATGCAAAATGTTTGTAATTTCCTGACTTACAAACATTAGTTTTGATTGAATAAAACATTAGATTTGATTGAAGATATCAGTTTTGATTGAAGTTGGAGAATATGCTCTCTCAAATGTATATTTTTTAATTGCAACTTTTTTTGTTTCTTTCTCTACAAAGAAAATTGATTCTCACTTCTTTTCTTTTGCTCTCAAAATTAATTTTTGGTTTCAAATCTATTCTATTTGATTGAATAGTAAAGAAACAAATTTCTCTCCATACACCCACCTCTCACCCAATGTAACTGGGCTATTCTCAGCTAATGGATGGAAAAACAACCACTGGTGCAAATGTGATGTTCACCCGTGTCTTTTGTGATTCTATGGACATGCGTCACATTTTAATTGATCATCATCTATAAATGATTAATACTGCAGCTGTAAGAATAGGAACTTGTTACGTTTTACTATGACTTTTGTGTTCTCAGTCTATGGGAGTGACAGTCTTTCTCTTCTTGAGCTAATGCCGGGGGATAAGGAAAGACATTCATGAAAAAAACGCCTGTGCTTAATAATTCTTATTCTACAAAAGAGGGCAAGAAATCATCAGCTCCCATTAGCAATAAAACGTGGAAGACATTTAAGGGAGTCCTAGCCGTAGCTCGTCCTGTAATTGGGTTGAATGTCCTGACGTGACCACACTGATGCAGGGTCTCACGACTTGTTTGTGCATGTGTGTCTGAAAGCATGTTAAGGGATTATGTGCATGTGTCATGTTCACGGAAAGTTGTAGCTCTTTTATATGAATATAAGTAAAGCAAAGGTGTCTTTACTGGGTTACAGGCCATGCATTGGGGTTAGAGTGTCTCTGTGTGTGTATGCATGTGTGCATATGTGTGTGTGTGTCAGATCATGGAGTAGAGACTCAAGGCAGAGTGTGCAGTGACAAGCCTCATTAAGAGAGAATCTCTCCACTGTTCTGCCTGTCGACATCACTGCCAGACTTCTCTAATTACGCTCTCTAAGTGCCGTTTCGTGCGAGCAATCAGCCCACTGCTCTTTGCATATGCAAATATGACAGACCTGATCATTAGCTTTTATATCTCTCACACTCTAATTGTTATTGTAAAAACTGCCGCATGAAGCCAAGGGCAAACAGGCTCGGCCCTCTTCCTGTCTTTCTTCTCTCTCTCTCTCTCTCTCTCTCTCTCTCTCTCTCTCTCTCTCTGTCACCAACTGTCAACTTTCATTCCCCCTGCATGTTTTATGAGGTTTTGTTGCTCTACACAGAGTCATGTAGTTGAATGTCACGGTAGTATAATCAGCCAGCAAATGTCTCCGCCTGACATTGTTTCATCGGGGGGGAGGGGAGGAAAATAATAGCACCACTTCCTAGCAAGGGCTAATTGGCCAAATGGAGTCACTTAGGCAGAACAACTGTCCCATCACAGCAGTGATGATGATGATGATGATGAGGATGGTGATGGTCCCACAGAAATAATTTGGCAGTTTACTGGTCAGGATGGATTCGTCATGAAGGAAATAGTACTTTTCAATCATCTTCAAAGAAGATGATTAAAAACAGGTGGGGAAAAAATAAAAGTAAAAAAGGTTTTTAAAGACTTTGACACTACTGTTCTCGAGAGGTCGTATGGATTTTCATTGTTAAGCTATGGGGACTTCTAATATTATTTAAACTAATCCAGAGGTCCAGATGAACCACATTATTGTTTGCTGTATTTAATTAAAAGCAATGACTTACAACTCTATTAATAGATCCCTTTCTACGCTGCCTGGGCTCCACCTGGATTTAACTAAGCAAATACTTAAGACCCAAGGGACAAAAATTAACAGACAATTATGTGTTTCAGCTGGTAACATTTTTTTAATGTTGATACAGTGAGTTATTTATTTCCCAAACAGTGATGTTGGGAGGCCCATCCTGTGGTAGTGTAATAGAAAAACGGCTATTCTGATTAACGAGGGCCTGAATTCAGGCATTTTGGTCCAGACAACTGCTGCTTACTAGATATTTTCTCTTCTCCAGACCATTCTCTGTAAACCAGGGATGCTTGTGGATGAAAATACCAGTAGATCAGCTGTTTCTGAAATAGTCAAAACAACGACCATGACACCATCAGTCACTTAAATCCCCTTTATCCCTCATTCTGATGCTCAGATTGAACTTCATCAAGTCATCTTGACCATGTCAGAGTGTCTACAAGCTGCCATATTACTGGCTAGTTATTTGTGTCAACAAGCAATTTAACAGGGGGCACTAATACAGATTCTGCTCTAAGGATGTATATACACGTATATCTTTATGAATTTCTTTTCAGCATCCTGTAGAATTTTAGATATATCCATTTATAACCAACATTTTTTGTAGTGGCTCTTGAATCTGTATGGAGGTGTTTGTATTACACCTTGTCAAACATTTAATTGAGATTTACTTCCAGATTATCCTAACTGCCAGCTATTAACACTTCTATCAACGTTTTGCTCTCATTAAGTGGTAATGTTAATAAAGCTAATGACTGGTACAATGTAATGAAATATAATGCTAATCTGCAGCACATGTATCGGTAACAAGTGTTACTCAAAAAGTTGTTCCAGGTTTTTATGTAAGGGATGGTGAGAGCACTGCAACCCTGATCAAATACCTGTGGTGTGTAACATCATGTGGTCATACAAGAATAAATGCTTTATTTTGAAGATACACAAAGAAAACTGCTTCCAACTAAATGACCTTACATGAAATGAAGCACATTTGTTATTTTCTGTTCTATAGATTACTTGATATGGTGACCTAAACCATGGGCACCAAGGGAATTGGACTCTACAGTAAATCAGAGGGTGTGGTTATTTCCCATTATTCTTTCAACCAGTCACATTACCTCTGCTTGTGCATGAAGAAAATAATAAACAAGACAAATAATCAATGAATGGAGAGGATTTGCCTGTAATGGATCATATTATGCTGTCTAGATATTATAATTTTCTCCACACTTATAACAGAAATGACTCTGAGCTGTTTTAACAGTCTAATCTTTTATACTTGTGCATTTTATATGTATTTGTGATTTGAAGTAATTGTATGTTTACATCTCTCCATCAAAAACTATACGCAACAGGGTTTCACAGTGATTGCTTTCATCACATTATGTGCAAGCCATACCAGGTTGCAGCACAATAACCATGCAAATAAGTTTAATTCTGCAATTGTTGGTTAAAACTTATGGTCGAAAAGTACTTTTTAACGGCAACAGATTGCAGAGTAAACTAATAGGCTGCAGATGGTGAAGCCCCGGCGATCCATTAGATACGATTTTACTCAGTCCAATTAAAACGTTTGCGACAAATAAAAGGTTACTCTATTTATCTGTGTACTGCCCTCAGGACATACCGTGTCCTCATCCAAAAGTACAAGCTCACTATGTTCAGTGTTTTTCTGGCAATAGTCTGTGTATTATCATTTTTCATAAATCATTTTAATTGCAGCAGGATTTGATTAAGCAGAGTTTCTGTACTTGGCTTGGTCTGTTTGATGCAAGAGATTCAAAACCTCTTTTTCCTCTTCTATGTTTTCTTTTTCTTTTTTCTGGTTTGTGGGATGAAAAAGCAACACAAAGGAAACAGTTGTGTAAACAACATTGTTCTGAGGAATTATCTGTGAAAGTAATCATATAAATGGTTTGAATGCACTGCTTTGGTAGCAGCATAATCAACGTGACTAAATCTTAATGAATCCAACACAATTACTGAATCAGACTGAAATTAAAAGATAATTACAATTTCATTTTTACTTCTACTTCATATTCTTCTCCAGCTTTGTAGAGCACAATGTTTGAGTTTAATACTCTCAGTATTTCTTATTTTCAGCATTTGATATACTGCTTTAGTACAATTTGAACTTAAATGCAGGATTTAAGCGGTGGCATAGTCCATTTCAAACATATTTAACGGAGGATCCCAATTTGTCTGGAAACATGCTTGTGTATCCAAACAAAACTAATTCCCTTTTCTAAGGTTCAGTGAAAGAGTTAAGAAGAGTATCACATATACCACAACACTACAACCACCTGCTAATGTTGAGTCGGTCCCCATTATGCTGCCATAAAACCTCTGACCCATCTCAGCTATTTTGGATACAAAGTCACAAATGCTCTTGGGATGTGTTGTGGTGTCTGAAAATGGCTTGTTGCAGGTCCTCTAGGATCTATAGGCTGCTTCCTGGAGCCACTGCAGACTTGTTTCAGCACTACGCAGATGTTTGACTATTGGTCTCTGTGGAGTTTGAGCGCTGGACCATGACCCTGGATTCTGTGATGTTTATTGTATCACTCCCTTGCTTCTGTCTACAAAATAGCCAATGCCCACCTTAAAGCTCACCATCAAACAATGATAATAAAATAATTTTCACCCCCTTTAATTAAAAAAAATCTTATGAGAGATAAGGCCAGCTTGGGCATGCATACCTCTGGCCAGGTGTGAGACTGCAGGAGTGATGCTTATAAAACTTCTTTTAATTCTTTGTCAACAGAGTATTTCTCATATTTGCTTACATTTTTTTCTCACAAGGATGCTGAAGTCTCCAACATGCTCTTGTGCAGAATAAGAGAAAACCACTTGAAACCGGATGCAGTTGGAGCTTTCATGTCCTTTGACAACTTTAATAATGTTTTGGAGATATTTTTCTGAAACTGAGTCGGCTTGAACCTCATCTTCATCCCTAAGGGTCACATCCTCAGGGCTGGAAATGTAGAGGTACCCTCCCACTGATATGTTAATGTGCTTAATGAAACAGTTCATGCCCAGTGCCACCTGAGTGCAGTCAACTTTAGCACTTAATACTTTAGCACTTTAATTTGTGATCTACACTCATGTTTTATTCAGTTTTATCAGTTTCCATTTTCACATCATACCACCATTTCTCTAGAAAAGGCAAAGGCAACTATAAAATGTACAAAAAATATTTACTACTTCCATTGCTTGCAGTTTTACTAATGTTGAAACACAGAACAAGAGGAGGGAAGGAAATTTTAAGTAGCAGTGAAAATGCAGTGTTGCAGAGAGGTTGGACAGCAGCTCGATCCAGCTGTAATAGGGCTCATTTTCTAGCCCCTCCTCAATATTCCCACTCGAGGAAATTACCCCCTGCCTCAGTACCCTGGATTTATGGTTTCCATTTATAAGAGAATCCATACAATTTACTTATTTTTTTTTACTGCAGATGGTATCATAAGTACGAGAGACATAGAAACTTGCTAAGGGGACTTCCATGCAGCATAAACATTGGACTGTACCCGCACTATCACAGATTAAGTAAAGATGCTCAGTGCATTTAGTTCCTGAAGAGGAGGGAGATGAATCTATCCACTTCCATGCATTATTAAGAGGATGGAACAGAACCTTCTAACTTCAGTTTTTATTCTATTCGCAAAGTGACAAAGCAAAGAAAGTGAAATTAGAAAAGCTCTGTTAGCTGATGAGTTGTGCATTTCTTCATTGTATCTAGTAAAATCTGCAGTACACACAGATTCCGTTTTACTTTAAACACTGCTACTCTAATGAGCTCATACATTCTGTAAGGTGTCAAATGACAATATTTGGACAACTCCATTTCTAAAATTCAAGTCATATTTCTGATATATAAAACACAGTAAATGGATACTTGCGTGTTGCTTTCAAAAGGTTTATTAAGGTACTGCACTTTCTGGACTTTGATTGGGTTGCAGATAGGGCTGGGTTTAAAAAATTGATTAATCGATTTCAATCGATTCAAGAATAAAACATCAAAAACCGATTCATAAAATGCCAAAATTGATTTTTTTATTTATTTATTTATGGATTATGGATTAATGGATTTTTCCATTCATTTTTTTTTTTTAAAGAAAGAAAGCTTGGTTTTATTTGGTCATTCTTTTTACTGTAGTGTTTCTGTTAATACTGTATTCTGTTTAACATGTAACACTGTTTATTTCCACAAATAAACGTTATAGTTATGTGTGTGACATGCTAGTGCTGGACATTTTTTAATGAAAACATGAATATTAAATAAATATAAAATACACACTGTTGAAAGATTACTTCAGCATTTCATAAGAATTGCCATTTGTGGATGTCTAATATTCAAGAAATATTTATGTGACATGAATATCTGAAAATGAATCGATATTGGATCGAATCGAAATGAATCGAAATCGAATCGATTTTTGCTCTTGTGAATCGAATCAAATC
>JAVQJG010129039.1:0-13256 GCA_036024015.1 Craterocephalus amniculus | reverse complement strand
TATATTTAAACATAAATATATATTTATATATATTTTATATATATACATGTGTGTGTATACATACATATAGCACAAGTGTTTTAAAAATGTGCAAATAAATTATGTGTATAATAATATGTAATGTTGTTTAACTGTTTTAGTTGTTTCACATTTCCTTTGAGATACATCTAATGTTCTCTTTTTATATATTTTTTTCTAACTTTTTTATTTGTCATTTTGGGTTAGCTTTGGTAATTTTATATTTTCTGCCGTTTCTCAGCAAAAGTCTAATCTACATGTTATCTCTACAGTGATAAGTGAGAAAATCAACATGGAGATGAAAACGCTCTCAAAACCGAAGAAAAGTAGGTTTTTTTTAATCCTATTTTGTTGAAACTGTCTTTGCCTTTTGTTTGGAAACAAATTCATTAATAATTAAGTTAATAAGTTAATAATTAATTTGAGCAGATTATGTGGCTTATCATCAAGGTTATATTCATTAAGAGGCTTACAAAAGCTACTAAGATATCGATTTATTTATTTACCAATTATTTATTTAAATAGTTTCTTAGTCAGTCAAATAAATTGTCACTGTCCCACATGGCTACAGATCCTATTTACTGTAAATAGTTAGAATAAAATAACATTTTGGGCTTGTGTATCTCCTCCCTGAAGGGGTAAACATCCTACTGGAGGAAAGCACCCAGAGCAGCTCCATCGGTGCTGTTCGCTGGACGCTGCCTGATGAAAGCGTCCAGATTCACAGCTCGGCCCCCAGCATTCCCGCCAATTCCAACAACCTCACCAAAAACTCACAGGTAACTGTTTAAAACCTGGCATGTCCCTCTGTTACTCAGCAGTGGTTGTGTGTGTGAGCCAGTATGTCATTTTTGCAGCAACTCTCTCGTCAGAGCAATCTGAAGGACCTCCGCAGCCTGCAGGAGTGTGTGCAGTTCATCCATCACTGGAAGGAGCAGGTGGACAGAGTGTGCAAGGTAGGACATGAGCCCGGACGACAGAAAATGTGATAGTGTCAAATACATGTATACCTGAAATCATGTTCAGTTGAAATAGTGTATGTTTAGCTCCGTGCAAATGGAAACCATATTTACAAACAGCCAAACTCTGGTATTTTTCCAAAGATTTAAAAGCATATTGGCATATGAAACTGGCTTGTTATAGATGGATTATCATTCCAACCAAATGTTAAGTAAATGCTTGCAAACGTGGAAACCTGCAGTCATGTGTTTCTTCTGCTTTTCCATACAGATGTAATGTCTTATCTCATAATTCCTGAGTCATGGGGAATCATGATTTATGGCTACGCAGCTTAAAGTATGTTTATGGGGAAGTGCCTTGTGCACGTATAAGTTGCATGACAAGGTAAATCGTGTGGGTGGAGGCTGACAGGACGGGGATTTATAGAGCGTTTTACAGCCTAGTTACACAACCGTCTGCCCTGTAGCTCAAACTGTAGATAACCAATGTGGGGTGGAGGTGTATATATAATTAATTTATCATCCAACCTATAGGTTCCCTTTCTTTCTGTCCTTTTTTTTTACTGCTTGTCAACCTGTGTGTTTGTGATGTGTTTTGGCAGGGTGATGAAAATACAGGAGAAGATGCCAAAGACAAAGAGGCCCTGAGTTCAGATCGGAAGGCCGAACGCAGTCTCGAGGAAAGCAGGAAGCTCATCCTGGAGTGGGCTGATGAGCTCCACCATGTTGATAAGGTCAGTACTTTCACCGTCTGAGAAAAGTTTAAAATTGAAATGAGCCCATATTAACCATCAACAACTTGTGGAAAATAGTTTAATTGAGTTATACCGAAAACTGCATTGCTAAATTTTTTTATTTTCTGACTGATTTGGTGTCCTCAGTTTCTGAAAGAGACCCCTTGGGCATCTGAGACTGAAGATGATAAAAATAAAGAAGACAAAGATGCTACAGAGGAGGCACAACTGAAAATCATGGAGTGGGCAAAAGAGCTGCAGAAGGCAACTGAGGTGAGGATGCACTAATGCAAAGTATTACAGATTATAATTAAACAGCTTAGCATGTTTAATGTTTAAAAATGTTATTTTCTGTCATACAACTAGAGCAAAGCAGAGTTCTCATTGGGTGTTTGCATTTGCAGAGCTGTGGCGTGCAGAGTGAGGAGCTGGGTAAAGTGCTGCGTCTTCTGGGCCTGAAGAAAAAACGACTGGTCCGACTGCTGCCTCTGATGGAGTTCATCACCTGGTCCCTGCTCAAGGAAGAAACGGTGAGAAAGTCGCACCTTTTACCTGAGCAGCTCTCTCAATGACACCGAACCGTTAGGTTGCTTCAGAAAACACAAAGCTGAATCTTATATGAGTAAAAATATCAATAGACAAGATTCAGAAAATGCTTGTTTTAAACTAAAAGCATCTCAGACTCAGACCAGAAAAGTCGTTAATATTTGATGCAGTACGGCTGAGATGGATTGTGCGACATTTACACAGCATGACTGAACCCTGCTCTTTGCATGCGTGTGAAGCATCAATAAATGAACTTTGAGATTAGTTTTATGTGACCCTGATTTGCTTCTGTTATGATAGCCCACAATGGTTTATTACTGCCTGAAAGGTTTATTTGATTAAAGATAATCTTCTGTGCAGATGATGGTGCATTTTACTCGGCAAAACATTGGCTGTTGCTGGTTTTACCAAATCTAATTAGAGACCCGCAAAACATTTTCTGGTGTGTTTCTGGGGATAAAAACTAATTATGATTGTCTTAATGCTAAGAGTATTTTTCATTTTTACACAGTTGCAGGATTTATTACTTTGGTTTGTCAGAGTCTGTCATAAGGAAAGAGGAAGGACACAGGCTCATTTATAATTTTAGTTTTTATGGTTTCTCTTTCAGACAATGATCCCACAGCTGTGGTTGCTAGCAAAGCAAAGGACCTGGAAGGCAGGAATTTCAAGATACATCCCCAACTCAGGTACATATATAAATCAAAAATATACAAACAACATTCTTATTTGCTCTGGGGAAAAGCAAAAGACTCTATTTCAGACACATTTCTATAGTTTTTAACCACTGTAGAGCAATCTGATTGTGCAAGTAAATGTGCCAGGTGATAAAATCATGACCCGTTTTTTAAATAATTTTTGAGGACAGAATAATACTTTTAAAGAGTTTTATAACATAAAGTTTATGCAAATAATGCTAATTCGTTATTCATTGATCTACAGTGTTACTAATCTGTTGGAACTGTAGGATTGTTTATTAACTGCAGCTCTAATAAATACTCTGTCTCTATTTTCAGTCTGGAGCTGGATTTGCAGCGCAGCAGGTAAAACAAATCTACATATTATCTTTCTTTATTATCACATAACAAAACCTACCAAACATGGGCATCATAACAAAACAATTTCCTCTCTTTTCCCTGACAGCTGATGTCCTTCTTGACCCTATGACAAACCATCCCTGGCTCCAGCTCTCAGACGACCAGCGTAAGGTCCAGGAAGGCATCTCCGAGTCCGAGCAGCCAGCCAGCTCCCAGCGCTTCGACAGCTGGCCGTGTGTGCTGGGCTGGGAGGGCTACAGCAGCGGTCGCCACTACTGGGAGGTCAACATTGCCAATAATGGCTACTGGCGTATTGGAGTGACCACCGCCGACTCAAAGCGCCAAGGCCACTTCCCCATGACCCCAAAGCAGCGCTACTGGACCCTGTGGCGCAGCACACACAATTTCTATGCTTGCAGCAAGCCGGAGACACAGCTACCCATCAGCCTCGTCCCCACGCGTATCGGGGTCTACTTAGACTACGAGGAAGGCCAGATCTCCTTCTACAACGCAGAAACCAAATCTCACATCTACACCTTCACAGGAACCTTTACGGGGAAGCTGTACCCTCTGCTGGCGCCGATGGACGGCCGCACACTCCTGACCGTCATCGAGCCACACAAAATCTCATCCTAAAGACGATGGATGTATAAAAAGCTTACTGGACACTCAGAAGTAATTTGACTCTCAGAAAATTAAGCTAAAATGAATAAACTGCAAGAGTTCAGAGCTTCACCCTTTGAAACTGAATATGTTTATTTAATTTATATAAATGTTACTTACATATTAGTCTCAACTTCTCTGTTAAACGCTTGCATAAAGACTGTACTGTATCAAAGTGCTAATGCAAATTGATAGACTTCATGGGTTTATTAATGATAGCACTGAATATATAAATACATGTCTTTGAAATAGCATTAGAAACTGAGAATATTATAAAACCTTTAAAAAAACATAGACATAGATAAGTGTAAAGAGTTTTTATTTTTTATTTCTGAGATGTGAGGAATAAGCTTGATGTCTAAAACGGATGCAAATGTCTGGATATATTGACATGACAGGGCATCGATCCATTCTGCATTTTCATGCTTGCATGCACTTTATACTGCACTTTCAGACCTGCACAGAATAAACCTTTCACATGAATAACTTGCCAGTGCTGAAACTTTGAAGCCCTTTTGTCCGATGGATTACATTTTACACTTTTGGAGCGTCTTTACAATCTTTGCATGATGTATTACAGCTTGAGTCAAACATGCTAAACTGTGTGTCGGTGAGTCTTTAAAGAGCGAGCTGTGAATTAAAGCAGCGGGTGGATGAACTGCAGCATGTCAGGACCTCCGTTTACACGTCCAGGGTCCGTACTCCTCACAGTCTGCAGCAAACAGGCTCCCGCCTCCCCTCATGTCTGCACAGTCCCTGTGATCAGAGTCCCACTCCACAGTCATCCTTAGAAACACATAAACACACCTGTCAATGAGCTGGAAAAATCCAGACAACAATAAATCTCTATAAGGAGACTGTCAATTGTATGTATGTTACGTTTGTTTATTTAACTTTACCAAGTTGTGTGTGTGTGTGTGTGTATATGTCAGTGTTTATACTGTATGTTTGCTGTAAAGATGTTATTAAATAAAACTTGAAACATTCTGTGGTTTGTTTTACTTTTCTTAAATGGTCATTTCATCTTCTGTTTACTTCATTTGTTGTGGAAATTCCTGTAAAATAGCAAGAGTAAAGCACTAATTCTTAGTCTATGCTGTTCGGATACATGGTATTTTCATTTTCATCAGGTTTAAACATGCATCCTCTTCTTCATCCAATATGCAGCCAGCAGGATTTAAATCCTTTTCACATATCTAGTATAACGTCTAAAAAGTTCTTCTTTTGACTGAAGTCTTTGTTTGTTAACAAAATTTCAAATAAATAAATGATATCATTCACATGTATGTACAGTATATACGATCTGTGATATGCTAGAATAGCTGCGGTACAAAACATATCCA
Source organism: Craterocephalus amniculus (assembly GCA_036024015.1). NCBI lineage: Eukaryota > Metazoa > Chordata > Actinopteri > Atheriniformes > Atherinidae > Craterocephalus > Craterocephalus amniculus. The sequence goes on along the minus strand of JAVQJG010129039.1, from coordinate 7,956 downwards.
CCAGGGGACAAAAAGACAAGTGTCCGATTTTACACGACAGGGCTTTGAGTGTTTTACCTTTTGTGGATGAAATAGAATGAGATAGTATTTTCCATGTAGCCAAATAGATAAAGACAAAATAGCTTTTTTTCAACATTGAACAATCTGCCTGATAGCCAATGAGTTGCTAATTATTTATTTATTTATTTATTTATTTGTTTATCTATTCATTTATGTTATTAGAAGTGAGCAGCTTAATCCCAAGCTTTATATCCAAAACATTACGATCTCAAAGATTCACACACCAAACACCAATTCGTATTTCTTAAGTCAAATGTAACACTGTTTTACTTCTTGTCATTTTCCATCACTTATTAAGGATTTATTGAAATCATTGATCTTTATTACTTTTATTGATATAACAAACTATGTTTTCTGAAATAAACTATGAATGCAACACTGTCATAGAAATTTCTTCTGAAACATCTTCATGATTAAACTAAACCTCAATAATAGATTTCCTTCTCCATAAGAAAAAATTGATTGCGGGTAAATACTTTCACTACAGGGCATTGCTCATTTTGTTTATATGCTTTTAATCCCTTAAGCTTAATAAGAATTACCAGAAACATCCTAATAAAAAAAAAACTCAATATCAACACATGACTTTTCAGGGAAAATGTCAACATAGCACATTTCTAGATATAATGAATGCTTGAGGACCTTGTGAAGTAATTTAAATTCTCTTACAAAAATTGTGTAGCTTTCATGCCAAATAACCTTTTGTTATAAAACTGCTCTCCAGACTTACGGCATGTAGTGTTGGACGTCCATCCCGTCCCACCACAGCCACTGTCCCTCCTGCTGGCTGTCGGTCAGCCCCACCCACAAGAAAGGAAAGTGGAGGGACTCTGCCATTTTTCCCTGGAGAAAATCCTGCAGTAATTCAAAGTTTTTTAATAAAAAATATTTTCATTTTTAGGCAAAATGAGGTTTTCTTGGGTTATTTGAAAGATGAATAACTATACTTTGAGGCTCTCTACAAGAAACTCTTTTTTGTGTTGAGACTCTGACACAAGATTGAATTGATTCAATTTCCAAAATTCATTTGAGATTCATTTGTTAGGGTTAGGTTAGCTCTACAACCTCTATAATTACTTTACTCTTCATATAGACTCTAGGTGGTGTTTAGCTCTGGTGCCTGAAATGAGTTCCTGTGCACAGTTACCATCTCTGCAGAGTCTTTGATGACAGCCAGGCTGCTGTTGTGCTGCTGGCAGAACTCAGCACTCTCCTTCCATTTGCGATTTTCTTCAAGTCCAAATGAGAAGAAGTAGCAGTGACCCTTCCACCAGAGCCACTGGTCAGGGCACAAACTGCATCTGGCGTCTCCACATGAGAGAGGACAAAGACACTGATTTACATAGAAAAAGTCCTGCAGATATCTGTCTCACAGACCTGAGTGCATCAAATAAATGCTTCATTTTATGTTGCACACATATCTCCCATCTTCTTGCTGAAACCATGAAAGGTAATGTATATTCTACCTTTCCCCACCGTTTCCAGCAAGGTGCTCAGATCGTGGCGCTCTTTTTGACACTGTTGCAGTTGCTCCAGCATCTCCCATCTTGACGTCTTCAAGGTCTGATCCACTTCTGCTGCTTCTCTCCATTTCGCTGACAAGTTAGTGTTTTAAACACAAGCTGAGTTACTAAGAAATAAAACTTGGACACAGTATGTTTTAAACACTGAACGTGTCTCAGCCTCTTTTCTATTATAAAAGCTAATTCATACCAAAATGTTTATTAAAGCCTCAAATCAAGCTGTTTTCTGGAGCAAATCTCTGGAGTTTATGATGAATGATGAACTTTCTACCCGCTCCTAAAACATTTTGGTGTGATCTTATTTGGCCTTATTTCTTTGCATTGTGCCTTTATGTTCACATAAAAAAAACAGAATAATAAAGAAAAGAAATAGAAAATAAAACTAAAGAAATACTTGAAGCATAATTCGACCAATAAATATTCTGTCTCAGTGACAGCTCAAACTTAAATATCTCTCTTAATCATACTGATCACATTTTGACGTCATCAGACCAAGACACCTTACACATAATGCTGTGGTAAATATCACGGTTGTATGCTTTTGTCTCAATGAAGAGTTTGATGTGAAGGAATGCACTTAAATTTCCTACATTCATGATTATAAATGTCCGTGCCCCCAGTTCTGTACATTTCACCCCTGAAAGTCGCATTTCCCTTACTTCATGAGAATATGTTTACACTCCACCCCTAAACACCCTGTAGGCTATACTGTATACCACTTTACACATCTATAAAAGACACATGATGAGTAGAATATATCAAATATACCAATAAATAGATTCTAACAATATAATTTTACTCACCAAATAAAACAAAGGACAAAATGAGACCCGTGACCATCGTTATTGTTGCGATAACAGCAGCCACTCCAGCTTTCAGGAGCCAGGCTTGACGGGGACTTTCATCTGAAACAGCTGAAGGATTCGTTTGAGGTGACTCAGATAAGTAAACCTAAATAAATAAATAAGCATTTTTATATAATTTGACATAATTCATTTTCCAAACAGTAGTAAATTTTGACACAATCTGATTTGTGTGGTCTGTTTCTAAAATGAGCCTAATCTGATTGTTTAGATGCCGAGGTATTACAGTTAATTTTACATATCCAGTTTAAAAGTTGTGTTACATTAGATTTATTACTCAGACTTCCTACTTACCAGTAAATGTGACCATATAGGCTATTTATAAAGCAGCATTTGCATAATTCTAGTAAGCTTGACAATCAGTATTTGCAGTGACCTCCTTTACTCTTCCAAACGGCCTGAATCATCAAACAGGGTTTCTTGTAATTTCATTAATCTTCAGGAAAAGTTCTCCAGCCTTGACGGATGTTTCAAAGCTCTGCTTTGCTTGTTGGCAGCCTGTTGGTCAGTCGAGATGATCCTACACTCTATGAAGGATTCATTACCATACAATACAAGTTACAATTAACCTAAAGTTATATTTCATCTTAAGTTGGATTATTTATTTATTTTTTCTTTTGAGTTAACAGAACCGGACTCCTAACCTATTCTATGAAAACAGTGAACCTGAGTGCTTTAAGGCAACTAATATTTAGTTAATTGTAACAACCCTCTTGCCATATTAAGCAATAGGAACAATTGCTTGAGACCACTAGGAAATTAACCAGAACATCAGCCTCGATGAAAGATATAAAAATCTGTAGAAAGAGGTTAGAAGTTTTGTACAGTTTAGTAAAAATTGGTCGGAGATAATCAGTAAAGATGTCAAGAGTCTCTAACATCAGAAGTAATTTTTTCACATTTTTTCCAAACCATCCTAAAATCTGTCTTTTGAAAGCAGTTCATTAGTTACTCTGATTCTTTTTAATCTCACCTGCAGGTTTTTCCTTCTTGCCACCTTCCGGGTTCAGTGATGGGTTCGTGCTGGTGCTTGCCATGCCACTTGTACCTTTACTTCAACACGTGTAATTTGGCTCATGTTTACTATATCCTCTACTTTTCATGCATTTAGCAGAACAAGCTGCTACACCCCTTCCTCATCTCGCTGCAGTTTTACTGAAAATGGCTCTCTTCATATGTAACATTTTACAGAGGAAGCTGGCCGCGTGTTCAGAGTACGCTTTGTAATAATAGCACCACGTAGGTGTTATATGTTATATGTACAGCGCTGAACAGAGCCTCCCACAAATATTTCTCTAAAAGAATCAAAAGTTTTTGAGCACAAATATACAATTCATATTTCTATTTTATTATCATTCTTAAAAAGTTACAGAAAACTAAATTAGCGATCATTTATTTATAGTCTGTTTCACAGATTATTCACGTTTACCATTAAATGATGCCGTTAAACAAAACAACCTTTAAATGTCCACGAGTATGTTCTTATTGCAAAACTTTATGAATTATTAAACAGAAACATGTTTGGAAAAATCAGAGGAAAAACCTACTAAAACATTACAACCACACAATTAGCAGACGTTAGAAATAAAGCTTTTTTCACATGATCAATTATTCAGACTCAGATTATAAAAGAAGCAAAGGTCAGTCCAAACGTTCATTATGAGATAGATCTGAGATTCATGTAGATAATGGGCCCTTCTCTTTATGCAGGCACAAATCTTTAATATGAAAATGTTCACAAAAAACAAAGGAAATAAAACATCATTGTCAAAGATGCTTCAGTAATGCAATTTGAAAACTTCAGAAACCTTCTGCATATTATGGGCCTTGATTTTTACTTCTTTGGTAATTCCCAGAGAACGTGGTCTCCCAGTGTCTTCGCGAAATATTCTTTTAACTGCAACAAAAGATAAAAGTGGACTTTTAATTCACGATTACCCCCCAAATAAACTAAATATTTATGAAACTGGATCAATCAGTCTATGTGCTGGCTGACCTACCTTTTGATGTACTTTATCCCTCGTTGTTTCTTTATCACAGAGGAGAAAGTTGGCCGAACTGCACATCATAGACAGACTGATTTCCACTTTCTTTGGAACTGCAACACAAACAGAAGCTGTGGGATGCATAACCAGGAAGCTAGAACAGAAAGGCACTCGTTCCTAGAATTTGCATGTAGGGGAATATGAAGAGTCCATTTCCTTTGATAACAGCTTTTCACACTCAACTTTCCCATAAGTCTTCACTAAGTTCCCACACAGCAGGCGCCTGCTTTGCCTTAAGAGGCCGGGTCACTGTTGCTGCATTCGTTAATCTGCTTGTTAACTAATTATCTTTTACATAATCCAAAGAAATGATTAGGGTCAATTTCCAGATCAAAAACAAATAATGGACCACTCTAACTCTGTATGAGTGTGACAAAGAAACTTCCAGATCTCCACTGGCTTTGTTTTCATCAATCCATGTCCAGTTTCCAGCATAAAAAAACGCTGCAAAGAATGAATGGGTCTGACACCTTTACCGAACTGTGTAAAGCAAGACAGCCCGTCTGATGAGAGAAACAAGGTAAGCTCAAAATAAAAACCCGAGTAGCGCATGTCTGTCTTAGGTCCATATCTTTTCAGGCAGTCTTGGTCCTCCTCATTTGTGTTCATCACGAATATCATGACCACATTCACGCTTCGTTTACAGAGCAATCCAAAATGGTTCATTTTAATCAAACCTTTCAAGTATGAACATTGCATTAATTCTCAGTCCAGAAACTTTGTAGACCATGACCAAACTTTGAGCTGACTGTCGGCCAATCTTTATTCACCGTTTCATTACGCTGACGTGGTCGATAACAGTCAAAAGCGGACGTTGTCACTGACTTGTGGTAAACAGGAAAACTATTCACTATTATGCGGTCTCTGCTGTACACACTCATCACATACAGGTATGCTGTCTGCAGGTATTATCTAAACACAAACAAAACTCCAGGTTTTGACAAGGCTGGCTTGGTCATTCAAAATCAATACAGACTGATTGATGGAGTTGCACAAGATACAATCTGTAGAAGTCAACCTTTTTGACAGATGTAGAGTTTATCAATATAGATGTATTAGTGTTTAATGCAAGTGCTTGTAAATTAATAGGTAACACTTTACAATTAGGTAAGCTATCTGGTGTGAAAGAGACAAAAAGCTCAGTCAATGATTAACTATTCATTAGTCCCCTATTCGTTCCTCATTAGTCCCTGATTAACTCCTGAGAAGTTAAGCCAATTTTGTGGCCCTTATTGTAAAGTGTTACCAATTGTGGGGTTTTTCTTTTAATCATTTTTAAGAAAAATAAATATCCAACATTAACTTTGCTTGGACTACAATTCAGAAAATGCTTACTGACTTTTAAAAAATTCAGCTTTATCTAGAAACAACAACACTAAGGCCTCGATTTATTAACGCTTTGCGTGTACTAAAACAGGTGCAGACGGCTTTGCTTCACTAAAATCGGCCCAAGCTTATCTGTCAAAGCCGCAAATATGGAACTGCGTCTGTTATCCTGGCAAAACTGCGCCGCTCTCCACTTTGCGTTTCAGCAACTACTGCATATGCATTATGGGCGTTCCAGCCAGAAAGTGCACATTAGTGGGAGGAGACTATGCAAACAAATCTGGTTTGCGCAGCAGTGGGATTCATGTAGCCCGCAAGTAGTTTGCGGTGATTATGTTTGCTCTAAAAATAGCGTTTCTGAAAAGCAGGTGCTAATTGGCACAACAGTATACGCGCAATGGCTGCAGTAATGCAGTTTGAGGAGGAGGCACAGACAACATAAAAGGCGACTAGGATAATGCAATTTTTTCTATTATATTAACATATTTAGAATGCCAGAGAAGAGGATTGTGGAGACGATCCAGCGTTGCAATATTAGAATTGCTGGATGAGTTTAAAGGCTGATATAGCCTACGTGCAACCTGTCCCTCCTTCAGAAAGAGAGCATATTTGAATCTACAAGTTATGTGTGACACAAAGGGAACAAATGTAATCTGCACATGATTCTTTTATTTTGAGGGGCAGTATAATTTTCTGACAGCTGAGAGATTATGATTATGGACAGAGCTGCTTTTGGGTGAGTGAGTAGCTTATTGTGATTTGTCCTTGTACATTGCTCACTTGGATTCAAGAAAAAATCTAAATGTTACCTGGATTGCTGCAAAATGGGAGAATATCTGCGAAAAAGTAAATGCAGCTTGAAAAACCGGAAGAACAGCGGATGAAGTTAAGAGGATGAGGCAAGATGAAGAACCAAATTAAAAATGCTCATAATAAAAAAATCTGCAAATAAGATCGGCGGGGCCGTCAGAAGAGATTCATCTAATCAATACTTTGGATCAGGTACAGCTCACTTTCTGCAAGGAGCAGATATCTGGTGCGTCGGGTCTGCAGCAGTTATCTACGGGTGCGCGCAGAGTATGTGTGGCACATCGCTGAGGCCAAATACTCGGGCCATTGGTGCGCACACACGGCAGCTGGTCAGTGCTGGTCAATGTGTCTAATTACTAGAAGAAGAGTGAACAAAGGCGTTCAGGTGTATAGTGAGGGATGTCCATGCCAGCGGCTCCAGAGTGCAGCAGCAGGTCCTGCAGGGGACAGAGTGGATGCGCGCTGTGCGTAATCCTGGTAGAAATGGTCTCATGGTCAATCCTGTGATATTGTTCTATGCTGTGGAGCAACAAACGACTGTCTGTCTGGGCGACCTTCTATGAGCTACACCGCGCGTGCGGTCCGAAATCGGCTTTTTAATAGTTGCCAACGGTGCACCCCACCATGTTTCTCATGCTCACGGGAGCCACATTACAACGGCACATATCCCCTGCAGCCATTCCTCATGACACATGTGCACAACCGAGCAACTGCAGGGGAACGAATGAAGCATGAGAAACATGCCATCATGGGATGGTGCATGAGACCTTTTTTGCGAATTTGTTTAATTTTTAGAGAATTACGCACAGCGCGCACCCACTCTGTCCCCTGCAGGACCTGCTGCTGCACTCTGGAGCCGCTGGCATGGACATCCCTCCCCTATACACCTGACGCCTTTACCCAGTTCTTTTGCGTTAATGCCTATTATTGGCCCACACTGACCAGTCGTGTGTGCGCAGCAATGGCCCGAGTATCTGGCCTCAGCGATGTGCCACACATGACACTGCAGCACCCCGTGGGTAACGGCTACAGACCGCAACGCACCAGTTATCCGCTCCTTTCAGAAAGTCAGCTGGACCTGATCCAAAATATTGGTCAGATAAATCTCTTCATTAACAGGTTTTTTTATTACGAGCATTTTTTTCTTTGGTTCTCTGTCTTCCCTCCTCTAGAATATTTTATAAATACTTTATTCGATTCTATATTTTATTCTAGTTATCTAGAATGATCTCATTCATTAGATCTGATATAAATGTAGAAGGTCCTTATAATAGCCTGTAGGCTCAATATTAAAGGAACTATACCTGATATTATTTTAATCTTTCTAAG
>JAVQJG010129023.1:0-37417 GCA_036024015.1 Craterocephalus amniculus | reverse complement strand
CCCCCCCCCCCCCCCCCCCCCCCCCCCCCCCCCCCCCCCCCCCCCGGCGCGGGGGGCGCGGGGGCGGCTGGCTGCACACACGGTAAATATCCCATCATCAGCTGTCACCACGGTGAAGTGAGAGAGTTTCAAGTCTGCCGTAACAAACGGTGGAAAATAAATTAATTGTGTTCTGGCGCCACCTTGCATCAGCAAACACGCGCTGCTGATGGAGTTGTCATCAATCCAGATTGGAAATCCAATAATTTATGCACAATCAGGCTACTTATCAAAGCAGACTGTTGATTAGGTATCTTATATTACACGACTTTGATTCTCCTGTCATCTGTAGGCCTGAACCTTACGCAAACTTCCCAGTATGACTACCACTCATACAATATTGTTATATCCTATAGCCTATTTTTTTGTTTATTTAAACACTTGGTTTTTATTGCTTACACAAAGAAAAACTTTTTCACATTTGGAAAAAAAAGCACTTTGAGAACTTTTGTTGTCTTAGGTTTAGAGTGAAATCTTGTGTCCAAAACGCAACATAATTCAATCCTGTGGTGCCATCTTGTGGTCGTCAATATAAAAACTATTATTGACTGGGGTGAAAATAGTCAAGAGTCCTTCACTTGGTCCACAAGACGCTCCTTAATTAAATTTAACTATCAGTGCCACTATTGCACGTAGTCAGCATATGACATGATAGGACAGAATTCTTTTGTGGGAGGTTGTTTGTTTTGTTTTGTTTTTTATGTACAACCAAGGGCAATGTAGCTATTAATGGGCCCGTGCTTGTTATGGAAAATGTTTCAAATTGACTGAAAAGGTTAAAACAAAGTTGGGTTTTTTTTTGTTATCATAGGCCAATACTTTTATTTAATTTTAAAATCACTTCTTGATCGAATCATGCAACGTATCATTGAGTTATAGTATTAATCGAGCGTAATGGACAAAAGGGCAAATTCTAATAGCTATGTGGATAGAGGTGAGTGTTTGAATTTCCTGCTGCTTCTGAAACTACAAATTAAAGGCGTGCAAGGTGTTCTATCACTTATATTATTTGTATTTGTAACTATAACTTGTCAGTTGGGCAGCCTATAGCCTATCCTTGGTCTCGCGCCCTGCATTTCCTACATTTCCCATCAGCCATTCGACCAGCTGCGTGAAATGTGTGTCCCATTCATTTGTGCTCGGTAGAGAACAGGCAGCCTGCAGTTGACTGTGACAGAGGACAAACCAAAGGAATAAGGTTGTATGTCGTCTTATCCGCTCGTTTTACGGTCATTATTCGCAATTTCAAGACTGCATTTAAAACCTAAACAGTGTTTTATTATTTGTAACACGTTTAGTTCAATGGATTTAGGGCATTGTGCAGGTTTTCCTCATGTAACTGCGATGCTAGTTAAGTCTCTTGGTATCCACGCTGCTAGGCTCTTCACAGCAGCTTGCCTTATCTTCTTAGCCAGATACAAAAGCACACACACACACACACACACACACACACACACACACATACCCTATGTGACCATTTCTGATGAAAAGCAACAAAGTGCTACTGAGTGACATTCTCAAAACATTTTGTACGGTAAAATGTTTGCGTATGTTTTGTTGGTGCAGTTAGCTTTTAGTAATAGCTCTGTGTTTCAGGAGTCTGACAGCCCTTTAACTATTATTGCAACAGTAAGTTATGTTTATTTGTATTAAACGAGTTCTTTTCATGTCTGTTGCTCCAAGTTTGTTTGTTGCTTCACTTACTGAATACTATGTGGTCCTGACAGGTGTCCAACATGTCTGTGGATTGGGTTGGTTATGGTTACGCCACCATCATCGCGTCCGGGGGAGTTGTAGGTTACGTGAAAGCAGGTAATGGATTCCTATTATCCAAGTAGCGTATCCTGTCAGTTCAGAGCTGTATTTCTTGAGAACTTATCCCTCCTCATTTTCAAGTGCATCTATTTATTTGGTGGAAGATTTCTCTGTGTGCTTGGAAAAATCTTAGGTATAGTTCACAAGCTTGTGGCTGAATTATTCAGCGAGATTAGAGGTTCAGGTAGACTACTTACAATTTTTAAAAAAAATCTTAATTGTACAATTGTTATTAATCAACCTAGGAAATTCTAGGTAAGTTTCTTTTTTTAAATTAACCCAAGTTATTCATACAGTTACAGCCCTTTTATGTTTTAGTATTTTTTTTTTTTTTTGGGAAGTGGTTCTCCATATTTCTTATTTGTCTTTTTGAACCCATAAAGTAAAATATTTATGGTGATAAGAATTCATGAATCCAACCCACAAATGTCTTATTTAGCATTTCTTCTACAAAACATACACTTTTATCTCCTTTTATAAATCTTCGGCCCTTAGCAAACATGTTAACACTATTTAAATATCTTCTATGAAAAGTCTACCAAATCATATGTTTTTTTGTCACCCCGCCCCACATTAATTTTCTCATCTCTTTCTTAGGCAGCGTCCCTTCACTGGCTGCTGGTCTTCTTTTCGGGGGCCTTGCTGGTTTTGGTGCCTACCAGATCTCCAATGACCCTAATAATGTTTGGGTGTCATTAGGTTGGTAAAAATTGGATATTTTGGCATGTACAGAACCAGTCAAAGTATGTGAGACTTCCTTAATGTGCAAATATGGAATACATTCGTGCAAGAAATTTTCTTTATAGACAAGTGGTCAAACTGCAGATAAAATATAAACACTTGTAGTTTCACAAATAGACTACTGTTCTGAGATTTGGTCCTGCACCGCTGCAACACATAAATACCATAAAAAAGGCCCAGAGTAGAGCAGCTCGATGTGCACTTCGAACTAGTGTCAACTGGATGCATACTGTATTGTCCTGGCTAAAGGTGAAAGAGAAATTTACAGCCTCATTACTTAACTTTAGCAGAAGCATTGTCAAAACCAAATTTCCAAATAAGCTTCAGTATGAGCTATGCTTTAGGTTTGATGAACTCAATTATGAAACTAAACGTGCCCTGGAGGGCATATTTAGGCTACCCAGTGTGAAAACAAACCATGGGGAAAGTGCTGTAAAGTATAACTAGGACACTTTGCCAAGTGACACCATTAAAGTAAACTGTAAATAGCAGCAACGTCTTTTTAAAAAGATGTCTGCTCAAGAACTGACTTTCTGTCTAATGGCCATTCTTATTATTCGTTGGCTGTAAATTGCAGATTGCAATTAACTTACAGGAGTCTAATGACTATTAGCTGTACTTATTAGAGCTAACAAATAAAAATACAAACCAGGTTAAATAATTTAAATTTGAGCATGTTTTTGGCATTTAATCTTGGGTTTACCATTGGCACTTATGACACATATTGCCTCAACATTGTCATTTGAACACGTTTTTAGCAATGTATTCCTAACCAAACATTGACTAACCAGACCATTTGACTCTTGGGAGAAATGCTTGTCCATCTTTTACATACTCATGAAGTAAAAACGGCACTAACGGAGGATGTTTGATGAACAATGACATGGATTTATCACAAAAAGTTCAGAAACTCTGATGAAACTTCTTTTGGCTTAATGTTTAACAATTTAGATTGCTAGGAAACTTAAATGTAAAAACTTTAGTGCTTTGTGAGGAATGCTGATTTTATTTTTTACTGTTTGCTCTGCATTTGACATGGTTTTAATCTCAATTATGACTCCCTTTACTTACATGGATCCTCAGCTACATCAGGAGCTCTGACCGGCATTATGGGAAAGAGGTTCTACGGATCAAGGAAGTTCATGCCAGCTGGCCTGATGGCAGGAGCTAGGTCTGATATTTATCAAATCCATAATAAAAGAAGAAATATATATAGGATAAACATTTTATTCATGGTGTAAGTACTAAATGTAAAAATGTGTAATGCCATTAAGACAGCCAAATTTCACTATAGATTAAATTTAAATTTATTCTTGTTAGATATTTACTCAACATTTTTAATCTTACCGCTGGTTTATTCAGTTAAAAAAATAACCCCAGTTTTTATTTAGTATATTTATTGTGCTTAATTTTTATTTATTCAATAAATTAAATGTAATTCCTAATTTTTTGTCCTCTTGTTTCAGTCTTCTGATGATGGGGAAACTTAGCTTGGCATTGCTCCAGAAACCAGCAGCAACCTCATGAGATGAAGACAACCACATCATGTTCAGTCCTTATTTGCGCATGTCAAACTTCTTTTTCAGGAACAGCCGCTCAGCATCTGACATTAACCGTTTGAAGAAAAATAAATTTTGATCTCAGAATATATTGTTTATATACAGTAAGCATATATATACACATATATATATACAGTATTATCTTGTTTCTGAATGAAATTTATTAGTAAAAAAAAAGCCCAAAAAAGTTACAAAATGTTTATTCATTGTGTAATACAAAGTTTTACAGTTGCTTTACAGTATGTAGTCATCATTCCGACATGTTTTATTTCTTGTCACATCTACAGTATGACATATAAAGCTGAGGAAATTTAGTAGTACAGAGTCCATGGATGTTGCATTAAATTCAGTGTCAGTAGAGGTGAAATACTTTACAAAGTAAAAAAAAACAAAAAGCTTTACTACATGTAAGTCTTACTCAGAATACTCAAGCACTAACTAATATTGGCTCACACTGCATCCATCAGGAAAACAGTGGGATTGTCTTGCAGACAGTACCAGTCTTGGCAACCATCACCTCAGTCACACGTTAAGCAAAATTGGAAATGATCCTAACTGAAAACGGCAGCTGTTAGCCAGATAACAAAATGTGCAAGATGTATGGAAAATGTCCAACACCCACAGTAGAAATCTTCCCCAACTGTTTCCTGAGACTACCGATTTCCCCCGTACTTGGAGGTCCAGTCCACCCTGCCGTGGACTGGCTGCACAGCAGGACCTCTGCCCAGGAGATTTCCTGATGATTTTCCCAGCGCTGAGTAGCTGCTCCCCTTCACCTGAGTCCTGTCTGTCCTCCTCTTCCAGCCCTCGTAATCTACAGGAACATGCCGGAAAAATTGAAAGTACAACCTCAATCAACACTTTTTATGTACTAGGTCATACTACTTAACCCAAAGTGAGACAGCGCAATGCTTGGCCTTTTTGCAACAGAAATTGGAAGAAAAGAAAACATGCTTAATTTAGCTTCAATTGGTAAAAAGTAAGGCTTATCTTGAGGGACGGTAGCACAGCTTAGGTTTGCAAAAAAGCTACATCTTAAACCACAGGGCTTATGGAACTATGTGTCCTAGACTGATGAGATGGCAGCAGAGATCTCAGTAAAATGGCTTATACAGTACCAGTTGTCAAGTACATGTGGAGGGCTGATGATTTGAGCTTGTTTTCAGCCACAGGACCAGCACACCTTGTATTCACTGAGTTTCTCATGAACTCTTCGTATGTCATAGTATTTAAGTCAAATGTGAGGTCATTTGTCTCAACTGCTAAAGTTTTAGCAGAATCTTTTTCATTATTACAAATGAATAATGGCTGCTTAAAAAGCATCAAAGCAGAGACGGGTTTTGTAAACAATAGAAAAAATAAGCCAAAGCAGTTTTTTTTAAAAAGAGGGGAGGTGGGGAACAACGACACAGCAGCGACTTTAAAAAATGGCAATACCTTCACTAGTTTCACTCAGTGAGGAGTTGGATAAGGGCTTGGCTTTTGCAGATTTTGTCTTGTCTTTTTTAATATCAGGAGAAGAAGAAAGATTGACTGAAAGGGAGAAGAAGGAAAAATATAGCTGGAATAATTGAGTTAAGATAGACACATTTATAAATAGAAAAATAGACTGAAAATAGTACAGCATGACAGAGTAGGTGAAGAGTTAGACTTAAGGATTACAAAGTGGTCACTCATGCTGCAGATCAGAGACGGGCATTCTTTAGAATCAGGCAAGCTCTTTCTCAGAACAAACACTTTTTGAGTAAACTGATGAAGTCTCTGAAAATAAATAAATATGTATTCAGTTGAAAGATGCCCTTACTTGTGTGCTGACCAGCCAAAGGGGTGAGCTGGATTCTCTGCCCCACAGAACCGACCTCTTTCTTTTGGAAAGAAGGGATGTAACCACCGGAGAGGTTGTATTTGGTGCTTATTAAGTTGCCTTTAAGAAAAAAACAAACAATGCTTGTGCTTAATCACCAATTTACACCAGCCAAACTCATACTGACTAAAAAAAGCATTGAATACAACACATACAAACTGCAGTAAATGCAATGTTTTCACTTAAAGCAGCATTAAATAACTAATAAGGAAGCCACACATTAGCGTCATTGGTTCTAACTCTACAATGCTAAAAGAAAATCTAATGTCAGTACCTTTGGACAGATCTATTTTCTCCAGTATTCTTTCTTTGACAACAGTTTTCTCTGGTGTGCTATCTGCAGATTTAGAGGTATTCTCTTCTAATTTCGTAGCCAAAACATAGAGTTGGAAGAGATGTGGACAGTCAAGAGAAAAGGGTGAACAGAAAAATGATGACAGAATTGAAAAGAAAATATAGTAAAACAGAACTATAAGAAACCTGAAAGCAAAAGTATTTTAATAACTTTGTGAAATAATACAGCAATGACTAATAGACTAATAGTTACATTTTAAATAAGGGCTGGGGGGTGGGGGGTGCACTTGCAGGCCATTTAAGGTACACTTGATCTTCAATAAACAGTCTTAATCTCATGAATAGATCAGGAAAGAGAGAGACAAGGTGACAGAAATGGACAGGTGAAGAAGTGAACACATTGTATGTCTGTCTGCGCATGCAATGATTTATAGATGTGTCATATCTGTAAAGCTGCAGATATTTGGGCTCACTCCCAAAACTCCTTTGCCTTTTGATCCATAACTACTAAGAAGGAGATACGGACTACATCCGAAGCATTTAGCGGCTCCGTGGCACAAAGAGGACAGTAACACCAGCCAACACTGCCAGTCCACAGGTTTACTATACTAGGCAAGATTGTGTAGTCCTCTTATTAGAGGTAGTGAGTGAGCAGGTTTACTGTGCTAATTTGTTACAGATAGTGCTTTTCTTTACCAAGCCTTCATGGCTTTGAAAGATTTTTGTCCAAACTACTTATTTCTGAAGAAAATGTTCAGGTTATGAGTGCAACTAAAATGGAAAATAAACAAAGCACTCACTTAAAACCACAGTACAAAAATGGAAATTTAAGGGAACAAATGAAACCACACTGAAAAGGATGCATACTGATTCTAATCAACGTTGCTTAAATGTTGACAAAAGCCCAGAGCAGTCAGAAGAACATGTAAATATTAGTGTGATCATTAGATTCTGCATTTCACTGAGATTCCATTATCAGATAATTAGATAGTTCCCTCGACTGTACACAAGCACCCCTTAACACTTCTGCTTTAGACATTAACAGCACTTACCTGCATTAGCTCTGACAGATAGGCCTCCTCCAATAGGACCTAGTGGTTTATTTACAGTGTTTGAAGAGCCTTCCCATAGGTCCCGCAGTGTCATACTACTCGGCTCTCTGTCTCCAGACGGAGTCTGAGTCTTTCCAATCAATCCTTAAAGAAACAGATAAATAGATGTTAACTAAATTGGAGCTCAAGAAAGAAAGAAATTTGATAAAAATTATAAAAAAAATCACAATTATTTATGTTGTTGTTTATGAAAAAGACTAAAATAGCAGACAATCTTATAATGGCCAAGAATCCCTTAACAAAGACGATAAAAAGTAACACATATAGCGCATTCTTCGTGAGTCAACAGAATTTGTGACACTAAGAATGAGGCTGTTTATTTGTCTTACCTGGCAGGTAGCGTGACTGGCTGAGATAGTGCTGCCTCGCTGCAGATCCAGGAAGACTGGAATCCATTTGGCCCACCTTGACATTGCTTGGTAATTTGGTAACGGTGCTGAAGGAATACAGAGGTTTCTGGTCCTTGGGCCTAACGACAAAATAAAAACGCATGATGATGATCTTATACATTTTAATCAAGCATTTCTACAAGAAGAATATTAACTGCACCCACATGATGGGGGGGGCTATGACAGGAAACTGATGATTTGCCTCACAGCTCATATTAGCCAGACTTACTGACGGCAGTGCTCCTTAGAGCTCCTCTCCTCTGCAGTCCCTAAACTGGGTTTCTTGGAATTGGAAGCAGCCGTTTCTGATTGGTCAGATTCCTCCCAGCTATCTGAGGTCTTGGTCACTGTCTGTCCCCAGCGACGACGTCCAGTTTTCAATATCCCCATCACACCATTCCCAACAATGTTCTCACTACCCAGTGGTGCTTCCTTGTGCAGGAGAGAACAATATTATAAAGTATCTGAAACATTTAACTCCTACTTTCTGCTACAGTCAGTGTTGTACAGCTGCATAGAACAGGAAACTTTATATAGAAAGATTACTCTATTCTGCCAAGTTTCACTTAATGTTGTTTATTAAAATATAAAGATAATTTGATTTCACAACACAACTCACTGCTTGGCTGAGGCCACCTGGTTTACTGTCAACCTGAGGCACGGGGATCTGCTTCAGAGGCTGATGGTGCTGATGGTTTCTGGAGGAAGTTGAGGAAGTTTTGGACTCGGAGGAACACTGCAAGGCATCCGCCTTTGACTCGGAGACCTGTTTCTGAACCAGCGGCCTGGTCTGGATTTTCTTGACCTCCTGGCTCTGAGGACGAGGCCCCAGGACCTGGCCCACTTGGAAGTAAGGATAACGCAGGGCCTAGCCCCAGAGAGGAATTAATATAAAATTTCTGTTATTCAGTTTTAAGTAATGTCTCAGTTTTTTTAACTTCCTTATTGTAAGAGAAACACTTCTTTACAACTTGTTCATCAAAACATGTTAATAACCTGACTTGTTCTTAAGAAGATGGTCAGATCAGTAAATGCTGATAGAAAATACAGAGCATATTGATATGGCAGACATGTAGTGCTTGATGTGTGAATACAAACTACATTCGTAACCCTTAGATGTCCCACTCCATGTTTCATTGACTACAACTATTCTAGTTAAATACAGGTGGAAGTATACTTGTCAAAGTCATAATGACTCCACTTGGTTTGGATATATACAGCAATACCAAAAGTTAAAATATGATTTCAAGTTTTGACCAATATCATTGTTACTATATTATTAAATGTTATTTCAACCATATGTTTAATAGCATTCATTTGTATTGTCATTGATCACAATGAAAAGAAACATTAAAGGGTTAAAATGGTCTTAAATGACGCAGAAATGCTTCCCACAAAACTACAGCAGCTAAAGCTTTGCAGGTGGAAACGGAAAAGTACTGCCACTCCCTCTGGAAAGGTGTTTCCTCCTCAAGTTCCACAGAGTAATTCAGCCATCTCTCTGGAGTATATGAATGGTGTATGGCCATGTCTAAGGATGTAACGACTTTGCATTGTGCACAATATTTTGGAGCATAAATGCATAAGTAAATCATTCTGAAGTTGCAGAGGAAATGAACTATGGCTTAACCTCTAAAAAAAGGACAGGATTTAGGTTAACTGCTTACCTGTACAGCAGTGGGTCTTTTTTTAGGGTCCCACTGTAGCAAGTCTTTCATCAGTACAATAGCTTCATGGCTTGCATTTGGGATGAGGGTCTTCAGTTGAGTGGGCACACATTGGGGAAAGCGAAAGTTCATAGCAGATGCTAGTTGGTAGCCCTCTGGCCAGTCCATCTAATCATGGAGACATTCAAAGGATTCCATTTATTCATATATTCACTCACTTCTTCCCATATGTTTAAATGAATTCATGATTACCACCTAGGGTAAGGGCGCGTTCTTCCACGTACAAGTTCTCACCTTTTTAACAGTTCCCAGGACTTGGCAGATCTTAAAAATTTCATCCACTTCGCTGTTTCCGGGGAAAAGGGGTCGGAGTGTGTACAGTTCAGCCATGATGCATCCCACCGCCCACAGGTCAATAGGAGAGCTGTAGGTAGAGGACCTTAGCAGAACCTCAGGAGCTCGGTACCTTGATACAGAACAATATAGCTCTTAAGCAAGCCAATGGAAACAAGAATGGCTGCATAAGGGCATGTTGTAAAAAAACCTGATCACCATCTAGTTGATACGTAGTCTGTGTATGGAGGTTTGGAGCGAATTTCTCTTGCCAGTCCAAAATCTGCTATTTTGATCAGTTCTGGACCCATGCATAACAGATTCTCTGGCTTCATGTCACGATGGAAGAAACCTGCACAAATAATAAATCAAGCATTAAACACATTTAATCACATTACAATCACTCACATTTTATACACACAGCAAATGTCTGTAATTCAGTTAGAATTACAACTGATCAGATTTACATGAATCTTGCCTTTAGTATTTCAGATAAACATTTTCATTATTTACAGTAACCAGTGCCAAGGACATTGCAAACTCTGTAACTGGAATCTGTATCTACAAAGATAATTAAGAGGATTTCTGATATGTTAAAGAAAATGTAGAGGAGTTATGTAAAATATGCATCAAGCTGTACATGAAAATTTCAAATGCTGTTTCTAACCGGACAAATTTTAGTTTAAAATCCAACCCAGGAAAAACTGGTGAAAAAAGTCTAATTTTTAAAATCTGAAGTACTTTTTTGACCCTTTAACAAAATAAGAAAAATGTAGGAAATAACAATATTTTGTTTTTGGGGGGGGGGGCTATGTAACATTTATTACCATGTCAAAAGTAAAATCAATATAGTGCAGTGTTTTGAGTAAAGTTTTTACCATAAAGAGATGTAAAATGTCTCAGAAACACATGTATCAAATATGATTCATTTGGCTTTATAGGGTTAAAAATCACTGGAAAATGTGACTGGGAGCAAGTATTTCCACCATTACACTTGTGAAAAAAAAAAGCAGCCCTAAGGACCACAGTAAACAAATATATTATGCCCTCAGTATAATCTTAAACATAACAAAAAAATATTTAGTGGGTATATAGAAAAATGCCAATATATTTGCATACTGTGTTGGGATATACAGTAAATGAATTCTAAGGAAACTAGAAAGCTAACAGTTATGCTACTTTTGTGGGGAAAAAGGGGGGAAATCAAATATTCTTACCATGCTTGTGTACAAAAGCCAACCCAGATAAGATTTGAAACATGATGTTCCTAATTTCATTCTCTGAGAACATCTTATTCTCTCTATCAGCACACCAAAAAGACAGAGAAGGAAGGAAGGAATGGAGGAAGAAAGGAAGGACGGAAGGAAGGATATGAAGAAAAGTGTTAAGAAAAGGTGAAGCCCAGAAAAATATCTACAATTTGGAAATGTGGAAACGCGGAAATTTATTATGATCATTTATCAACTTTGCTAATTTTGTGATGCTTCTGGGCAAATTTGATTTTTATCAATGCCAGATTGAAGCTTAAAAAAGCTTAAATATATACATATGTATCCACAAATCCACTCATTACACACAAAAATCATGCAGACCAGAGAGTGTTTATAACAATGGTGGGTTCACATACTACAAGAATTTAATAAATGTTAAATTATTTCAGTCATTCTGATCTTTCATTGAATTACTTCATGGTTTTGTAGAGAAGTTTGTGTAAAATTTTGAAAAATCTTGCAGAATGAAACCACTCTCATACGCTTGCAAGCACGAATGAAACCCGGTGCACCTACCATGTTTGTGAATAAATGACAGACCTTGTAAAATCTGAAAGCTTATGTTTCTTATCACTGACTCTGGAAACAATTTTTTTCTGTAAACATAAAATCAATAATATAAGTCTCATGAGAAAGTTTAATGAAAGCATCATGACACAGAAAGTATTCTTGTAAAACATTGCTGCACCGCTAATCTGACAGCTTCCTTCACTTGTCTGCCTTTGCCTTTGACAATAAGCCCCAGGTGTGTTTTGCATGTACTGTGTAAATAACTGGGGGTTTCCAAACTAGCAAAAACATCACAGCTTTCTCCAGAGATGGTGTTACGTGTGGTGGCAGATGTTTGCAAAATTCAGTGGGAGGAGGAAACTATGTACTGCGTGATGTGGTGACAGAAATATGGAATTTTCCATAGGAAATAATTGTATCCCTATCAGATCGCTGGAAATGAATCACTAACCATAATAAATATCTAATAGCACATTGTCTATAAATACCTTCTGATAAAATTGATCTATTGATATGATAAGACCATTCCAGATAACTGTTTTATTTTTTTACATTTGTCAGACATTTGTATTGTAAATATGTCTTCCTTACCTATCCTTCATGAGCTGGTAAAGGTTCTCCTTCATGTACTCAAAGACAAAGTAGAGGTGATCGTTCTCTCTTATAACTTCTTTTAGTTTCACCACATTGGCGTGGTTCAGCTTCTTCAGTGACTAGAGTGAAATATAATGTGAAAGGCAAAAAATGTTGAGTGTGTAATCACATGCTTAAAACCAGTTTTATTGAGGTATATAACAAGAGTTGATGCAGTAACCTATAACATATGTTGGTTGGTTGTTATTTCATGATGTTGCCTTTAAATGCAGGAAAGCTCACATACTGTAGGAGGCTTTAAGGACAACTAGGAACTGATCATTTAAGGCAATATATTCGTCCAGTGGCTTTCACTGATGTCTGTATCTAAGACTACTGCCTCTGTGTGTTAGTGCCAGTATAAGCTACCATCCCTACCTTCACTTCTCTTAGGTTCATACATTCGTCCCATGAATAGAACTTCCTCTTCATCCTTGGAAAGATTTGACAGCAAAATATTCATGAGATATGCATATATTCAAAGGAATAAAAGGTCATCGCCGGCCATATAAATGACATACAACAGTATAATAAATGTGTTTATAAACGTCTTTTGTCTGACTCCATCAATAATTCAGGTTTTTTGAGGCATCTCCAGTTTCAACATAAATCAATAAAGGAGAAAGGTTGGAAAGGCTACGGACTAGTGTCAGACACTTTTATTCCAAACTAATATAGGTTTTTAACCTAAATTACATATTGATTTAGCCAATGCATGTATTTGTCAGATATAATACATGTTGTCATGTGCATGAACACAACATGGCAGCAGGCATTTATTATCCTCTTTAATCAAAATTACCTCTCCCTCCCTCTGGAATTACATAAGAGTTACAGAATGAACAGATATCCTTTCCTCCTCATCTCCTCCACAATGTCAGCAACCCGACACACCCCTTCTACTTTCACTGCCTTTTACCGTCACCGCATGTATTATCTTGCATGGTAACCAAATGATCAACAAGTGAATGCATCTCATCGGTTTCTCGTCTATTATTGAACACCATGACCGTGTTGCAGAAACAAAGAAAAGTAAGCTGGTTTGTTTGCCCGACTGATGTCAAGCAGCTCCTCCAGGGCACTAGCCTCTTGTCTTACTCTAAAATCTGCCAGGTCCACTGTTAAAGCTGGTGGAAAATCATCAGGGAGACATAAAAGAAGAAGGCGGCACCTCGTTCTTAACCATAGGAAGTATTGCACATTTCCTCGGTGAGGTGAGAAAAGCCTTTTTTGCATTTGATTTATTTTTAACATTATAACATTTAGATTTTTCTAAATAGGCTATAGAAATTTTTTACATGAAAATATAGAGATAATATGAAGCTGTTTTGTGGATTAGTACTGCATAGTATCCCAAAAAATAATCACACAAAAACAAAACAAGATTCACTGTACAATAAACACAGCATCACAAAAGCAAACTTGCCACAATATAAAGTCATGTCCATTCAGGAGATATGCTCTGAGCAGGTCTAGAAAGAAGGGCAAAATGTCTAAATTATTTTGTTGATACAAATAAATAAATAAAAAAATCAACACACTCACCTCTTGATAGCTACGAGTTCCCCAGACTCATTACTTCTCCCCATCAGCACACTCCCATAGGTGCCATCACCCAGCTGCTTCAGGGTGGTGTAGCGATTCATCATGTCTCAAAATGATTTCATCGGCTTCCTAATGTTCTTTATGTGTGAGATGACCTGTATTAATCAAATGTTTTTCCTCTTCAGTCGTGTTTCTCCAGCCTGGTGTCCACAAAAGTTTAATTATACTTTTCCTAGATGAGGAATCTTCAGTTGGTCCAATATGTCACAATTCCACTGAGTTTGGAGTTCAAAACTCATCTTCCAATACCTGATCCAGTGGTACAAAAATGTTGGCAATCTTGGCAACGGAGTTCAGCCAGAAGTTGCGAAATATCTAAAAAAAGAAAGAGAAAATTCTTCAACAACCGACAATTGTCAATTAAAATGCAACCATTTCTCTTATTTGCACTCACAAATCCGCACCGCAGAAAAATCTGAGGAGACGTGGGCAGAGCGTGATGCTACAGCTGTATGACTACCTGTTTTTCCCTTAATGAGGAGGATTAGGTACGTGCCACATGAGTGCTGTAGGTGGCTCCAACATGAATACCCGCGGGAGATGACATAGCCAGCCTAAGGCAGATTAGGCAAACAGAGATGTAAATAGGATGTTACATAACCAGCGTGCTTACCGGCATTCAAAACCATCTCCGAGCAACTTGCCTGGCAAGAGGATATGATTTACGTCATAGGCTATGGTGATCAAACTATATGTTCAGCCAAATAATTCTCCTTTTAATGCCTCTCCACAGGACTGCAGGGTAAATAACTTGTATTTAAATTAAATAACAATCCCATATTGGGATTTGTTTTCTTGGAAAAAAATGCACAGCTGATGTCATCTACAAGATCTGACACTTTACTTATTACTAATACCCTGACAAAGGTTGAAAAATGAACAATGAGTGGCCTTCTTGAAGCATTTTCTGTTAAGTTAATCATTTTGTATGGTTGATCTAAGTTAGCCTGATTCAAACACTGTATGAGTATAAATGTTCATTGGAAAAATAACATTTAGTAAGAAGCTGAACCAAAATCATGAGTTTAAACAGTGAGAAATGTCAGTGTACGTGTGTAAAGAACTTTATGGGTAATGCAACGAACACAACTATTGCTATGAGGTAAACCATGTACTGTAATCTGGATGTTCTTGGGCATGAGCCCTGGCACATGTGCCCTGTCATCATAGTCGCAGACTATGCACACGCTTATCGTTGCATATCTTCCACAATACATATTGATCTCAAGCATGAAAGTTTGACTTTTTCATGGACAATTTTTCAAAATGCCAGCCAGATCCAACAAGCCCATCCCACACTGCTAGTTCAAGAATTGTTTTTTGCTTTTTTTTAAAGGGTTCACACCATAAGTTACAGGACAAAGCCTCCCATTTGGAAATAAAGTAATGTACGCTTAATATATTTCTTTTAATTTTAGAGATATCTACAGAAATTAATGAAAAGACCAGATGAAGATTCATCAGAATGTATTGTGAACGTGTACTGAATTGACTTTTGTTTTTTTTTTACCTATTCACCTTTTAAGAAGCTCCACAAGAGTGAGAGGAAGTTTTGGTTAAAGTCATATGAATTTTTGATCTGTGGAATTGAGAAAATATGTTTGCATCCTGTATATTTTCCAATACATTAAGACATGGATTGGGTTTTAAGAAAACTATCTAATTCACAATAATTTTTATTCTTTTTAGTGATAACGCCCGTGGTTACTGTGGAACTGAATCACCTACAATGTATCATGAACATGGATGATTCTGCAGCCACAAAACATAATCAATTAAATACGTATACAGTGGAACAACAAAGTTCTAAAGTTGAAAATATTGGTGTCATTGTTAACATGTTTGTGATGTTTTTCGTATTCAGGATATTTATACTGATTTCTGAAATACCTTTAATTAAAAAGGGAATTCATAATTATTTGACTGCTTGTATTCACTGAATAAGTAGTGATGTTCAATAAGAAATAAAACTTAGGATGCAAAACATGCATCATGATTCATCGTGGAATCAATTCAAATTATTGGCAAGATAATTGTCATCCTAATCGAGCTGAACCATAAGGCCTGTGCAGAGGCATAGCCCCAACAGTTGTAGGTGATACAAATGAATAAAAGAGTGTACTTACAACATCTTATCACCATCTTAGCTTACATAATTTCACCTGAATATAGAATGAGTCAAATTTGTATCCAAAAGAGAGGGACACTTCATCCTTTATCATTGTTTGACAGATGAATTAAGACATATTTAGTCTATAAAATATATGATAGCATAATACCAGAGAATAAAATCTCAACTGCCAACTCCAAATTTTCAGGGTAAAGTGTGGAACAACAGAACAATTCCTGCATGATTGGAAGTAGAGTGAATGTGGCAAAGTGCCCATGTGATAACAATAAGTCTCATGTAAACTGAATTGAACATACAAAAAGGAAATGTACTAACACTCCTAGCATCAGTTAGAATTGATTGATAAAGGGAATAAAATGCATACATGTATGAATATTCATAATGCATTCAGTAAACATATTCTAAAATATGATCTTTGATAAATAATTCTTTATACATAGCTTCCAAATAACTTAATTCACACTGATGTTTAAGCAACTTAAGTCTGAACCTTCAGCTGACTGTGAGCTATTGTCAGGAAACTGAGGACTGAAAGAAAGAATACATTTTATTCTACTTAAAAAGAAGGTTAGAATCTGGTTTGGTTATCTGAATGCCAACAGTCATTTAATAAATTAATCCCAAGCTAAATTATGTGTGAATCAGAAATTCAGCTCAGACCTTAAATCATTTTTCTACACAGTGCATTTAAATTAATATGTTTCTATTTATCTAATTGAAAGTTGGAAATGCTTTCTCTACAAGGAAATGCTAGTGACAACGAATTCCCACTGAGACTATCAACAACATATCAACAACAAAGAAGAACTAGCCTGCATGCAATCTGTTGGGGGAGGGATTTAAAGGGAATTAAGATGTGGCAAGGCCACATGACATTAGGAAGCTAATCAAGGTCAGTTATACTGAATGCACGTGTATATACATATATTACCCAAACAGAGAAAACGAAATACTAAATTACATCTAAACAAGACTTCTTATATATTATTTTGAACAAATATTCCTGAGTTTTGTTTTCCTAAACTTATCCGGTTATCCGGTTTTGCACATCCACAGGAGGCTGTGGGTGAGACAAATAAAATAATCTTAGCCTATCTAAACTGTTGTGTTGGCATAGACTGCTGAGTAATTTATCAGAGAGGCAAAAATAAAATGAGTTAAAATGAGTTTTTGGTCAGGCTGACATATGGGTTTCTCGGATATTTTAAACGTATTATCCGTTAGTTGACTCTATCTGCTTCGCTCTCGGTTGTAAACTCACCAGTTTGGGGTGTAGCTTTTGTCTTCGGTCGTTGTCTGGCTCGGCTGATAGCTCCAGATAAAATTAGAGTAGTGTCTAAGCCCAGCTCTTATGATAAGATGCGTGCACGCGTGTGTGCGTGACCTCTTCCCATGGAAACGTGCACACAAACGCGACGCTCGTCCAGCTGCTGGGTGACACAAGTAGCGCAGACTGCCGCAATGCTTTGTGGGGCTTTTTGTCCCTGGAGGCTGGCACAACTTCCCTTTCATGGCTCAGCTTAAGCAGAATATGCGTTTATTTGTTTGTTTGGTTGGTTTTTTTGTTTTTTTGTTTGTTTGTTTGTTTGTTCGTTCGTTTGTTTGTTTGTTTGGTTGGTTGGTTGTTTGTTTGTTTGTTTGTTTGTGTGTAATAGGCTACTAAACAATATTAACTGACTGAACACTGGTCAGTCAGAGCAAGACGTCTTGGTGTGCCAATTTCCACAGCAGCAATAGGTCATCATTCCTTGTCCATTAGCAACTGAAATCATTTGCAAATCTACACAATACAACAAGAAGGATTGGGACTTCCCTGCAAATAATTAAATCAGTTCCACAAGGTGCATCAAGAATGAGAAAGTTTGTTGGAGTAACTCCAGTCTTTCTTTCCAAAGAAAGAAAGAAAGAAAGAAAGAAAGAAAGAAAGAAAGAAAGAAAGTAGTCTTTTGAGTCTCTTTTGTTATTTTGGAGTTCTTATGTCAGACTCCTATGACATGGTGAATTATTAAGCGTCAACAAATTAGTAAGTGCAACTGCAAAAAACCGCCTTTTTCCCTTTTTTAAAACGAAATTAGAATATATTAGAATATTATATTAGAATATACCTTTAACCACCTGTGGACACTGTAGTAGTTTGGATTTTTTACCACCAGATGGCGCTGCATGATTGTAGTTGTGATAAACGTTAACACCAAATTGCTATTTCTCTTTGACAAACATTGCAGGGACCTGGTCATAATTTCATTTTGTTTATGTTTAACATTTAATTTTAATAAGAGGTCGTTGAAATATTAAAGGAGAGTCCAATATTGTCGCAGTTATTAGCCTGCTATTAAAAATGCATAGGCCATAGCCTTTAGTTTAGAAAAGAACATTAGGCGCTGTCATTCTACATCATATTTGTGGACATCCATGAGATGATCCATAAGAGCTGATTAGAGCTCGGTGCGCTGTCATCTGAAATGTGCTGACCGAAATCCACATAGTCAAAGAGGATTTCCTCATCTCTCACTTCTTATGTGTCGGAGTGTGTTTGTGTATCCATAAGATGATTCAAGCACACACAAGAGATAGGGTAGGCAAAGAAGCAGGAGAATGGACAGGGGAGGAGGAAGAAGAGAGTGTAATAAGTGGAAATTCAGTCTAAGAGGATTAGTGCAGTAGTTAGCTCCCCGTTGGTCTAGTCAAGGATAGCGGATCCTGGGGGAAGGAACGGGTCACATCCGAACTATAAATACCCTTCTCTCTGGGTTTTGAAGATGAAGAAAATGCGCTGAATTAGTTGTGAACTTCCAAGATGACCAGTGGGGACTACTACCTGTTGCCGGCGCACTGGAAACTGTTCCCGCGCGCGTATCTGAACCAGAGAGCGGCTTCCTGACGGGGGGTTGTTGGTAGGCGGATTTGGGCATGAGGACGAGACCTGCAGGGATCGGCAACATCAATGCCGACTGGATGAGCTCACTCCCCTCTAAGCTTAGTGCCATGCCCCTCAAACACCTCGCAGTACCAGGTATGCGCCCTGAATGAGGTCTGGTTGCTCCAATGAACTTTGGGGGAATGGGATTTTAATATTGTCAAGACTACAGATTTAAGATTCACGCGGGAATCAAAGAGATTGTGGGCAAATATATTTTTACGCAGCCAAAAGTTTAGTTTATACTATATCTTCAAGTTATTTTCTTTTGTCTCACCTTTTTCTCCAGACTCCCCACCCCTTGATTGAATTGGGATTTTCCATCAGCACATGCGGCTCTGTCTCTTTCTTCCAGGCTCTCATGACTCTTTCACTTTCTGGGTGGATGTTCATGCTCCTGTGGGTCCTGATCAGAAAGCTTATGTGAAGTACCTGGCCAGCATGTTCAGCGTCTTGGCCAAGAAAGTCATGGTGAAGTGGTCTATGACACAGGTACTTTCTGATATGATGAAAACTGTTTATCAAGAGACTGTTTTATTGTCTTGTGTATCATTATGTAATCTGTTTTGCATTCCTATAGAACATGACGTTTAGGGAGCAACTAGATGCAGGGATCCGTTACTTTGATCTCAGGGTATCCTCTAAACCAGGTGAACCAGGAAATGAGATCTACTTCATCCATGGTCTCTTTGGACACAAAGTGAGTGCAGTTCATTGCAGCATTGACATTTTAATATCTGACTATCTAGTTTAGTGTTGTGCAGCTACCTTTTTGATATAACTCTTTGATAGTAATGTTTTCTGGTTGTCTAGTGTCTTTCCCTTAGTTATAAGTAGAGCAGCAGCAATAAGCCAGAGCAGGGATCAAAGGATGTGTGTCTAGTTGTAAACATCTGAAATGGGTCATTCTAGTGTGTCTGTTCCCTATTTTCCCTAGTTACTTGGAATGTGTCATGAAACACACTTGTAGTTGTAAAATCTAACACAAGAAAGTATACAAGCCAGGGTAAGAGCGAGGACAGTAACATTTCTTAGTGAGCTGAAATTTGACTCCACTGACTTTTATTTTACGAGTGGAGGTGGTGGCATTTTGCTTTCCAGCTTTCATCTGTCAGTTTACAGGACATTTGTGGTGCTAAAATTGTGGCCAAATAAGATTTGATTAATTTACAGTATTCAAACCCTTCTCTTGCTTCCTTCCGAAGGTGAGGGATGGCCTGTTAGAAATCAATTCCTTCTTATCCAGACACAGAAAGGAGGTGGGAAGCTCATTTAACAGTACCTTTGGAAAGTTTAAAGCACAAATATAGTTACATTACTGATTTAATTTCTTTTTATGTAGGTTGTATTTTTGGATTTCAATCATTACTATGCAATGGAGACGGAGCACCATGAGTACCTCCTCAGCATGCTCCAGGAGGTGTTTGGCAGTAAGCTGTGCTGCCACAGCACCGTGGAGAGCATCACTCTGGACTTCCTGTGGGAGAAGAAATACCAGGTGACATAAGAATGTGGAAGTGAAACATTTCAGTGGATTTTTTTCTTTCCTCACAAACCAAAATCTTACAAGTACGAACTTCTCCGTGCGTGAAAAAAAGGGCGGTATACATGTATAAATGTATCATACAGGACATGTACATGTGAAATAGGTATGTAGGCGTGCGTGTGGTGGATGACTCAATGACTGTCAGGTAATCCCTGCCACCTGTGACTCTCCTGGGCTGGAATTAGTGGTGAGCATCATCCCATTAACATGTCTCCCACAATCCTACTCAACTTTCCCTTTTCTGCAGTTCAGCTTTTAGTCTGTTTATCTTTGTCATTTCTTCTCACTTCATAATACTTCCATCTCTTGGACACACAGCTAATTCTGTCTTCTGTTCATCTTGGCTGTTTTTCTGCACAAATGAATTGAAGAGGATAAGGACTGTTAATTTTCCTGCTAGGCTGTGTTCCATCCATCCACTCACTTCTTCAACTAATTCCCCCTATTCAAATTAGCAAGAGGACTGGGGCCTACGCCAACTGCCTACTGAGGAAAAGTATTCCTTAGATAGGTCATCAGTCCATCATAAGGTCAGATTAACAAAGTGTTCTGAGATGATTAGACTCTTAAACTCCTTTTGAGTGGTCCTTGGACATCAGCCCCTCGCAGCAGGACTGATAGTGAGCTGCCCACCGTCTTGCAGCCAGTAATCTTGTTTAGTTTTATAGTCTTCATTTGAGACTTTACGGTGTGGTTGTTTTGTTTTTCAAAGAAGTGATTTACGTCCACTGCTCTAGCCTATATTTGACAATTAGGGGTTTTGCCCGTTTGAAAAAGTTTTTGAAGGGTTAAAAAACTTCATATAGGATCCAGGAGACATACTATACATGTAGCATGCATTCAAATAGCCCTAATATCATTCCTGTTCCCATGACCTTAATCTGTTATTGGCTTACTTGGCAAATGATACAGCCAAGGAAGGAGGAGTAGAAGATATGCACATTAAGCAGCTACAGAGGACAACTTTTCTTTTCCCAGTTTTAAAGTTCTTTTACTGCTGAATCATATCAATGACACAACATAAGTTCATCATATTAACTTGTGTTGAATTTGTGTGAAATCAACTACACATAAGACAAACTTATGAACATAAGCGTGTCTTCTTTAATGCTTCATGAAACAGCTCTCAGGTTTACAAGGTGTTACATGGTATCTTGCTTCCTATTTTATATTTTCATTGCAAGTTGAGCTTAAGTTGTTTTTTTTTCTATAGCCTTCGAAACTCATGGTCTCAGCAATTTCACCATCTTTCATCTTCTTCTGTTGCCAGGTTATTGTGTTTTACCATCATCCTTCAGCTCAGGGTATTCCTGTCATGTGGCCTGGCTATAAGATTCCAGCACCTTGGGCAAACACAACTGAGCCCAACAAGCTAATACAGGTAAGAGGAGAAGACTTTGACCCTTTCTGAGCATTTACTGGAAAGGAATCCCTATACATACAGTCCCAGGTAAATATCTTATTGTAAAAGAAAAATCTTGAACAGAATTTCAAGATAAATTGGATTGTGGAGGAAGAAAAAGGACCAGAAGATAATAGGGGATTTTATGAAAAGTTGCCCAAAGAACAAGAAAGTAGTCATAATGTTGACATAGTAGATAAGTTATGGAAGGGCCTGAAGTGAACAGTTTACATGAGGAAACCAACCAGCATCCAGGAGTTGAAATTGTTCAGTGCAGAGAGCTAATAGACACGACTAAACCACAGTTTCAAGAAGATGCTGGATATTTTTTCTATTAGATTTGATGCTGCAGATAAATAACTAAGTTTATTATTTTGTCTTATTACTTTTTGGCATTAGCAACTTAATTTTTTATTCTTAATTCCTCAGGGGAACCTCAGACTACATACTCTTACTCATCAGTACTACATCCTAAAATCATTTCTTTTTACATTTGTCATATTGAAGTTTCTTACATTTAAGTCCTTTTTCAATAAGATTACCTTCTCTGGACTTGATCTCTTCTAGTTCCTTGAAACGACACGGAAGGAAAGAGCAAAGCACGGAACCTTTCACGTTACCCAGGCCATCCTCACACCCACTGTCAACACTGTGGCCAAGGGCCTGGTCTGGGGGCTGCGCAACTACCTGGTAGAAAGGTAAGTGATTAGGATTGTATGAAGAAGGCTTAAGCTGTGTTTGTGAACTTAATTTTAAAATGTAGCCTGCTTTAGAACGCGCATCTCTTATGATTTACATCCACTAGATGGCACTATATTTAATGATGCCACTCAGATCAAAGTGAACATAACCTGAAAGGACTGGATGATGATCAAATTATGGCCACTTTGAAGTCCAAATTATAATATGTGCTTTAATTTTAGCATCATTTAAAAATTGTGGGAAACCTAAACCACATTGTTGTATGACATCTGTGTGAAAGTGGTGTTTTTCCATCGAAGAACATCTATTTTACATTTTTATCTCGTACATTTATTTGATTATGGAAGAAATATAATCCCAATCCAAACTATAGATCACTAGACATGAGCACATGCCTACTGCTTGATAAGAGATCTTATTTTGTTTAAGCAATGAATAATTTGAGCCAAGTTGTTGAGCCAGAGCTTGAAATTAATGATGGAAATTGTGACTCAGATAACATATTATAGATCTGAGAGCTCCAGCCACCAGCTTTGGGCATAATCCCAAAACGGACACTCTGGCGAGACAGGAGGTGCCCCAATTTTTGCACCTTTGAGGAAATAGGCTTGTTTACCAGTCATGAATAAACACGATAACTTCCTGGTTTTGTTCTGCCACTATGTAACACATTCTGAAGAATTTAGGGTGTTAAAAGTGATGCAGCCACAGAGTCCCTGTTTGTAAATGTGTTCATGCTACCAACCAAAACTTAAATTGTCTCTAGAGAGAAGAGTGATTTTGAGGCGGGAGTTACAGCATTATGTCATACTGACTGAAACTCCCTTTGACTAGTTTTTTCCTCTCTTTCACCATTTGGGTAATTTTTCTCCATTACAACTGTTCTTAATAAAACTAGAAAATACAACTGCATTAACGTTCAACCACATTAGACATTGGCAGTGCTATAAACCTTACAGAGATAGAAGCCTGAGAGAATAGTTTATGCCAAATTTGAATGAAAGCTTGTTTGGTTTAACAGAAACGGCTACAAATTTTTACCTCCTGACAAAAACCTTCTTATTTTCTTACCCTAGAAATCTGCCAACTATCATGTCTTGGGTTGAGACTCAGAGGCCAGGTGTGGGTGGAGTCAACATCATCACGTCTGACTTTGTGGACCTCACTGACTTTGCCAACATTGTCATCAAACTCAATAACCTGCTTCTTTCGGAGCAGAACCTCAAATCAAGATGACACTTTCTGTATCCCCCGTTGCATGATGGTGGAAAAAAGCCCATTCTCATCATGATATTGTGACTTAATTTACAATATTTATATTGTTCACAAGCAACTCTACTACTGCTGTTAGAGGTTTATCATGTCACACAAATACAGAATCAATTAAGATCCACTTCCCTCTGATATTCCACAGCCTTTATATCTTCTTGGAACTCATGTAAGTTGCAGCCTATTCTCTTAGCCTGCATGATAGGAACAAAGTGTAGACAGATAAAAAAAAAGGCAGACTTCAGATTAGAGAAAAGCAGTCATGCACAGCAGAATTAAATCAGCAGACCTTAGAGTTGGCATACCGCAGCTTTTTGTATTTGTAGATTTTCATTCCTACTGGAAGAATGCCATATTGCAACTACAAAATTGAACTGCCATATACAGTAGCTCACCCATTTTAGAGTAATTGTTCCTGTTTCCTGGTAAATTATATTCATGAGAGACCGGGACACTTACCAAAATGCTACAATTGAAAGTTGAATGTATTGAGATGAAGAAATAGATGCTAATTCTTTGTTTACAGACTCATTACTTATATTGTCCCAAACTCAGGAAGTTTATGATAGAAAATGCCCAACATGAGGGCAGTGGCACATAAAAACCTCTTAACATTTCCCTGGTGAACTAAAGTTGGCTTTTTAACTGTGCACTTTATTTTCCCCCAGTAATGAAATGAAATTGGGGGAGGAAGAGTGCATGCTGCAATCTCAAGGGTTATTTTTGTTTCTACAGTATGCTAAACAAAGTCATGTGCTCAGAGAAAGGAGCCCTCTGTGCCAGCGATGTCTCAACACTTGCGGCATTTAACAAGAGATACAGACTGTGGCACCTTTCTGAAAAGGGGTTGGGGATGTTGGTTTTTAACAGAAAGCCAAATATGTGTGGAAATTGTGCCACATTTCCAACAAACTATGCAAATAAACAGCTATAAATTTTCACTGTTATGAATTCTTCACTTGGATACAGAAATAGAAACAGTCTCTATTTAGAGGGATTCAGCGAGAGATGCATAGTAGTCCCAGAATATGTGACTGTTCATGGGTATTTCAAGCCTTTATAGATCCCCATGAGACAAATTTTGCATATTTAGTGTAGAAACTCAGTTTTGTATGTGAGTGTAAGTGTTTGTTTGTGTGTGTTTGTGTTTTTGCCTTGCAGGCTCAGTGATTACTATGCATGACATAGACAGTAGTGCCGTGACAGTCACCGTGCATTCCTGCGGTCAGAGTAGGAGAAGAGAGGAGAATAAGAAGGCACAGGAAAGGTGTTTCACAGAGCATAGAAGGGAAACAGAAACAAGCAATGAAAGACAGAAACTAGGAAGAAAATAACAGACTCAAGTTGTCTCACTTGTCAGGCACAAGGATAATAAAAAGCTCAACATCGGCCGGATGACACATTTTTCCTAAGGCAGCAGCAGTATATTAAAGGGAAATAAAATGTTTTCTTTTCATTGTAATTGTGTGAAAATGCCTGCTCTTTCCAGGCCACATTGTTGACACGGTTGAGTGTGGTCACCAAGCACCATGTGGCCTACACAGACACAAGCTAAGGCACTTTAATTGTGGAGTAATTACACATACCAAAGCAGGCAAGTGGGAGTGAAGAGAGCAGCAGATTGGACTGAGAACATTCCTTTGTTGTTTGCATTGGTCCTCTCCCTCTCTCTCTCTTTCTGTCCCTGTGTCTCACTTTGCTGTATCCCAGCTGGCTTCCCGGGTTTCAGAGGAGAAGTCGACATCTCAAGCAAGATGTCTCAGATCTTATAAAGCCCCGAAGCATTGATAAACAGCTTTTTGTGTGGGTGTGCGTGTGTTTACCAGTCAAGAGTTCTTTTATTCAAAAGTGGTGCCAGTGTTGACATGCAAAGTTTTTATTTTTATTTTTCTGTTGTTGGAACTAGCAGATTTGCAGCAACCTTCCACTGGGCGATGGTTTGTTTGTCATTTATTTCCAACCATACGTCATTTCTGTCTTAACAAATTCAACACATTGGTGTCTGCCCCATCTCCACCACAAGATACAAACAGTTCCCCTTGGAACATTTTATCAAATAAATCATTTGGAGATTTCATTCTGTTTTGTCATGAGCACAGTACCATTTGTTATCACAGCTTTTTAAATGCATGCAACTATTTTATCTCGGCATAGAGCTCAATTGAGGGGTATGCTGGGTGTCAGTTAATTTAATCTGCTATTTCCGTTGTGGTGTCCACTACAAGAGCTAACTGGCTCACTAACATTTATAACAAACGACTGCGATGACGATGGTATTTCAACATCTACAAAAAACAAGTAAGTGTTCTTCCTCCAAGTGATCAAAGAAACATAAAGAAATACTTCAACAGGCAATGCAAACTGCTGAAAAGCCACCTTACTTTTTAAGAAGCCACAAACAATCTAAGAGTCAGTTTTATCTAATTATGTGTCTTAGTGGTGTTATTAAAAGCATTTGGGTTAAGAAGGTCTTCCCCAATCCATTAGGTCTCACATTAGCAACGACATTAGGGAATCCACAGAGCTCAAATAAACCTAAAGTTTTAAAATATTATTTGATGATAAACATAGACTATTTAAAATGAGCAATTCTTCAATTGAAGCTTAACTGTTGTGACAAAAGGAGAGGCACCTTTCCAAAAAACCTCCAGTTTTCACTCACCCCTCGGGGGTCACATGGGAATTGTGGAATTTTTTGGGGGAATGCAATCAGACATTCTGAGGCCCTTTCGTGCTCACGGGGCTGTAAGAATTACGTCATGGGGAAAGCTTAGCAGCTTTGCTTGCAAGCATCCATGGAGACATAATAGTGTAATAGCTTCTGGAAACACTTGACAAGGAAGAGAGTTAAAGGAAACTGCTGGAGAATTTTCCATCAGTTTTATCTTGGCAACATTTATCTTTTCCGTTTTTTTTAGTTTCACCAACTGTATTTAAGTAAATAAGACATCAAGACTCTTAAATGAGAAAGACGCGTGTGTGAATGTTGTAAATCCTGAGAGCAGAGGGTGCTGGGTTTATGAACTTCATGTCAATTTTGAAGGTTCACACCTTGAAGTACAAGCTTTATTACACACATACCAGGCATTATGGAGAGCTAGGAGCAATGGAGAAAGTGGAGCAGGGCTTTGTGCATACTTTCTTCCTGTTTACCCACAAAGAGATCCGCTCAGTGCCTGTGAGATAAGATAGTCCAGCTCCAATGGAAATGCACGTCTGCATATGTGCGTGTGTGTTTGTGTGTGTTCGTAGACAGACTTTGCTTGACCTTATCCCTAAACCAGAAGGTGTTTTATGTTTTATTGACCATCGGAACTCTCTCAAGCGTTATACAGCAGTTGGTTTGTGCTAGCCTAAACAAAATTCCTCATGACTGAGGTTATGTTATGGTTCTGCATAAATCATGCTGCTTTATCT
The DNA here is from genome assembly GCA_036024015.1 of Craterocephalus amniculus. NCBI lineage: Eukaryota > Metazoa > Chordata > Actinopteri > Atheriniformes > Atherinidae > Craterocephalus > Craterocephalus amniculus. Next base: position 10,201 of record JAVQJG010129023.1, on the reverse strand, counting down.
CAGAACTGTTATTAACTGGGTGGAATATACACACCAAAAAAAAAAGAGAAAAAAAAAAACGACAAATGAAATTACCTGCCTGTGAAAGAGGATTAATAGTATTTAATTATATCTGTCAGCGTTTTTTGGAATGATGCATGACTGGACATGCAGCAGAGATTTTTCAGATACTATTCATAACTTTCAGACAATCCCACATGCAGAGCGTAAGACACAGAAGAAGCAAACATATTAAAAATGTGAACGAAACCTGGCTCATTGACTGCATGGTTTTCTCAGATAGCTGATGCATTCTTGTCATTATGGGTATTCATTTTGTTTATGTTAGAATCGCATCACTAAGCTGTATCTGAGATTTACAGCACAAAAGAATTGCCAGTAGGAGCGGGAAACCACATTGTCTTGCTTGGATGACAAATACTTGGAGCCATATTCTGAATATGCTGTCGTTATTTGCAGATTTTATTAACTTTTTTTATTTGTGGCAAGTTGATAATGAAATGCATCTACTGTGAGTACAAGCATTTACAAATGTTTTTTTACAGGATGTTTTATGCACGATATGCTGAGACGTTACAGATGTCTGAATCTGTGTTGCATGACTCCTAAGAAATGGTGCTTGACAAGTCGTCTGGGTAAAACTTGCATTACACCATTCATGCTGTATGCACTTATTTCAACCGAGGAACCTGCATACAAAGATGTCGAACTTCTGGGAGACTAAGTCCCAATGAAAATTTCTGGAAAATCTGAGGGGAAAAAAGCACACACCTCTCTAGCTGCTTTTTAAAACAGATCAGGATCTCAGGCTCAGATGTAGAGAGTTCCAGGGAAAAGCAGTGCCATGTCAAAGGTGCTCTATTGGCTTGAGATCAGGTGACTGTGGAAGCCACTGGAGTACACTGAGCTTATTGTCATGCTCAAGAAACCAGTTGGAAATTATCTTAACTTTGTGGAATGGTACATTATCCTTGTCATCAACAATATTCAGATAAGCTGTGGCATTTAAAAAGTGCTCATTTGGTACTAAGGGACCAAAAGTGGGCCTAGAAGATGTGTCCCACTCCATTAGCCTTCTCTACCACCATCAGCTCGAAATATTGACACAACACAGGATGGACCCATCCTTTCACCTTTCTGACTCTACAGTCTGAATGTGACAAGTAAAATCCAGACTCACCAGAAGAGCAGTTTCTGAAAGACTCAGACAAATCTGTCTGAAAACCCATGCTGCATGCAAAATCACTCAAACGACCCTTTTCTCTGTTCTGATGCTCAGTTTGAACATCATTAAGTAAACTTGAACATGTTGTCATTCCTACATGCATTAAGTAGGCCTGCTTACCATGTGGTTAGCTAACTTGTGTTACTTAAAAAACTTTTAAGTGACTGGTGAGTTTATCAGTTGTTATTAGGGAATTAGTTGAATTAATAATTGTCATGCACCCTATCATTTGGCCATCTCCAGCCCCAACTTGTCATTTTGAGAAGGACATAATTGAATGAACTTCTTAAACTATGCCGACATCATTTATTTCAGTAAATCTATATTTTGACTGTAGCCTTGAATTACACGGGAAATTACATATGCACTCTTTTATTTGTGAACGTTTCCTACATTTTTGTTAGGCTACCTGCTGCAAGAGATTGCATCATCTGGATCTACAATCTGGTTCATATCTTATGGAGGGAGACTAGACTGCAGCTCTGCTGTGATATTAAATAAACATGCTTATCAAGGTTTCTTAACTCCAGCTGCCAAATAAAAGTCTTAAAGAAGGCCACCTCTCTTTGTCTCTCTCTCCTCCAACCTTGGGTCCCTCTTTTTGGTAGTTTTAAAGACTTCGTTTCTTTGAACCATTTATGACAAGAGTTCAAGTGTAGGTCTGTTAACACCTGCATATTATGCTGTGTGAATGTGTGCGTGTCTGAGTGTATGAGTGAGGGAGACACCCCTCCCCTTGTCCACTGTCCAGCTCCGCTTCCAGCTGTTGCCGCATTCCTCTGCACGTCGCGATTGGCTGAAGCCGCCGGCTTTTTTTTTTTTCTTCATACGTTTGTATAGCTACGTTTAGAGGGTCTGTTGTATCCGGTTTGTGAATGTGACACAGTATTACCCACATTTTATTCATGCTGTGCGGGGACTTTAAGAACAGACTGTGACCAGGACAAAACGGAGCATTAACAGACTATCAAGAGGAGTTTGGGAAGGCGACATCCTCGCTCTTGGACCGACTGTGTCCCATTGTTTCCAGCACGATGACAGAAGTGGCCAGTCCAGTTTCACTGATGGTAAGCACGACTGCATACGGGGAAAAAATAGAATAAAATTAAACGTTTACTTAAACTTTTTCATTGCATTCACAGTTTAATCCACAGCTATTTGAACTCTTTCTAACATGAGCTTTTTATCCAGCTTTTCCTTGTTAGCCCTTATAACAGAGAAAGTCTTGTTTTATTTTTCTAAGCCTCAGAGGGAAACTGGAAACATTGGTTAATCATGCTCATAGAGGGATCTGTAAGTTGATATGCTAGAAACAAGTCATATGTGTCATGTGACTGTGTTTATAGGGTTCTATTTCAAAACGAAGTCAAGAAAAGGCCCAACTATTTTTATTTTGACTGAAACTGAAAAACTTACCTTCATCTGAAAAAACTTTAATCAAACTGTGGTTCTCTATAAATACATTTTGGAAATGGTTTTCTTTTGTTTACATCCTTCATACAACTGAGATATTTTTAGTATGGACATATTGTGTATGCGATTAGAAAGTGCTTCTGAATATTCAAACTCAGGGAACTCACCTGACACATGATTTACTTTGGATTTCCCTATGAGGAAACAACACAACCTTACACTTTTTTTTATGACCAAATATGTGCAGTGTCTAACTACAATAACTTTAATATTATTATATTACAGAATGATATCACCTTGACTTCTAGATCTAGTTTCTAGGGTTCTGTCATGGCCATGGGAAAAATTATACTGCCTATGAAAACATTTTGTACCAAATTTATTTTTAAATATATTCTTTACTTATTACTTACTAGTTCAGTCTGAAAAGTTAAAAGTAGAAAATCCATATATCTTGTCAGTGCTGCTTCACAAATAGTCTTTTTCGGGAATTGTGTTATGTTGTTTTAAAGGCGGTTACCACTTGAATTTGATCAGGGAAGTATGAAATCATATTTTATTAAATTTTAGAGGCCGGTTGTGTATCTGGAATTGTTTCCTGTCTTGCTTTTCCATCATCATACAATCCTTAACCAGATGTTTTTGTATCTAGTTCTCATCTGGTCTCCCCCACAGAGTCCTCTTCTTTCTTTCCTGACTTTCAAGTCCAGCTGTGTTTGCTTCTACTCAGAAGTCACAACCCAGTCCATCTCATGAGTTACATTTCAGATTTACTCCAGTATGTCCTTCCTCATCTCTCTGTCATATCCGGCCCCTTCGGAAACCAAACATCAGTTGATCCTCTGCATATGGCAGGTGAAGCGATCCGGGCTTTTCCACAGACACACACACCCTCAATAGAAATTCAAGTCAGATTTCCTTCACCTTTGAGTCAGCTGCAATAACAATACAGTTTTTTTCTGCAAAGACCTTGGGCTTTCCTGAATGACAAGAAATATTAAGAGGAGTGTGAGAAAGTTTGAATATAGTACATTTTGTTTCTTTTTGCAAGGGATCAAGGTCAGGTTGTGATAATCAGCTTTCAAAGTTTTTACCAAAACAGACACACGGGCACACAAGCAGGAAAATACACAAGACTTACACACACTCAGTGACATTTAAGTCTCTTCTATGGACTAATCAGTCATGTACAGCATAACATTTACATCTAACAGGTTGTTATATGTTTAATGGACATTGATCTAATGATAAGACATCTTCTTGAATACGTTATTGCACACATGCAAGCAGAAGATAACCCTATTTACCCCAACGAGTTGCAACATACAAGGGACACAGAGAGAGGGACTACATATTAAGCAGCATCTGCGATACAATGCTGGCTTTGTCAGGTGGGAGGAGGAGACGGTAAGGCTGGAATGTGAGGGGAGGGACAGAGAGATGGAGGAACACAGAGACAAAGCCAGAAAGCAGGGAAAGAAGCATTTTTAATCTTATAATATGCAAATATTATTAAAGTTAAAATAGGAGAATGTGCAGAGAAGAAGTTGGGAGACGCACCTGCATCACAGCCAGCTGCTGAAGTTTTTTTACGGTAGCAGTAGTTTCATTGTGCAAAGCTCGACTACTTTTATTAAGCCTAAGGCAAATCTTAGCCAACTGGAGCAGATAGATAACTTCCAATATCAGCATTAATATAAAAAAAACAACTTTGATTTCTTGCATATTTTATTTTGTGCATTTCTGTGCTGTCACATTTCTGAAGTTGCAGTTGATGTGATCAAATCTAAGATGCACAAATTACAAGCTAAGATACACGCTCAGATTTTTCCTTTGTTAATAATAAAACTAGTATTTAAAAGCTATAACTGTGCAGTCTTCTGTTTTTAGGGACAGTATATTCATAGAACATGTAACTTTATTGCATTAAAAAGATTAAATAAAAAGAACGACCCGGGACATTTAACAGCTGGATTCATCCAGCCGTGCAGATTGCAACCTCAAGTGACAGGAAAAAACAGATGCAAAAAAAATAAAATAAAAATACTGGGGGAAATTGATAATGGGATGAAAGAAAAGGATGAAGAAGTTAAAACAGTCTAGGCATGCTGCTTGCTTTTATAAGTCATTACATTTACATCTTTCACTTTCCCTTTTTTTATCACTCTACACTTTTCTCTCTTTCTCTCTGTTCTCAATATAAACCCCATGCACTGAACAAAGTATCAGAGTCAGACTCAGCTGTTCCACAGATGACATCAAAGAAAGATTTTGAGTGGATGGTGTCTCTGAGTTTTGTGCATTTATAGAGTTGTTCCAGTGAGTCATAAAGGACTCATTTGTTGTATTTAGTTGTAGTTCTAAAATTTGCATCAGAAGTTAGACACAGTTTTGTATTCATTTTGGGATATTTTAATATGTCCCCACTTAAAGACAGATACAGCTGAATATTGAGCCAAAAACAATTGTTCAAATACAATATGTGTTAATATTTTTTCTCCTTAACTAATCTCAATGAACACTGTTGAGAAATATTAGGAATATACAACCATGTTGTCTGTTGAATGTGTTTCTTATGCCTGTAGTTCTTTCACCTCATCATTGATGCTGTGTGACTATGATGCACAATAACTTGCGATAAGGATTTATTTTGAAATGTGCATTAAATACAGCTGAAATTTAATTTTCATATCCTTTATCAGGCCACTTAATTAATTTGAATTTGCTGTGGTCTCAAACCCACGTGAAAAAGAATAATTTGCTCTTTGAGCTAAACACATTAAACTATTGACTTGAATTTCCTATCCTTCTCTGTCTCTTGTTTGCTATAGGATCATTAGATTTATGCTGGTGCTGTGCTTAAAAAATTAGGTTAATAAGAGTGAGATCACATTTAAATTAGAGAGCAAACAGAGGTATTTATAAGTGTCACTGTTGGTTTGCAAGTTTACCTCTACTTTAACTTATCTTTCTGGGCCATGTTAGTTGTTTTAATCTGATATGGTGAAAAGCCTGAAGGAGAAAAAGGTGGCATCTGGGTTTGAAGAGGTGGGTGTGACACACTTTACTGCTCTGCTTTAACCAAAGCAAACAAGGTCGCAGACTTGCCTTGACCTGCACAGACAGGAGCCTGCCATGAGAAAGGAGGAGATTGGTGGCTGCAGAAAAAAAAAGAGCAACAGTGATGAGAAACAATGGAAGGAAGGGAAGATATTTGTGAGAGAAGAGGAGTAAGGCGAGTCAAGAAAGACACAAATCAGGGACAAATGAAGGTAAAAAGGTTGTCGTTCCTCTCAAAAAATTTTTTTTGTAAGTTTCAAAAATGTATTGGCTTAATTTTTTCAACAGGAATCTGCACCGCTTGTCCAGATGATGTCGCTATCATGCAATTCAATTTCAATTCAAATTTATTTTTGTAGCGCCAGTTCAAGGTTTTGTCCTCGGGCGCTTCACAGACAATAGTTTAAGTCAATCTGATTGTCATACACTGATTCATAAGAGCCAATTCATAACAAATCGCCGATGTAAGGAAACCAACAGACTACATTGAATTTGCTTTGTCTACACCAGTGGTGGAAAAAAATCAGAGGAATTTGGAACCCATATATTCATGCAAGAAAGTAATGAACTGATGTGTGGCTTTTTTTGTGGGTGTTTTGTGTGTGGATAGGGGTTATATGGGCGGCTGGGCTTTTGTGTGTCTGCATGTGGATGGAAGCAGGGGGGCGTTAAAGACTGTGAGGGTGTCAAAGTGGCAAAGGAAGCGTCCTCAAAAAGGAAACCGCTGCTGAATTAAAGGAAGTGGTCCAGGCCTGGGTCTCAGTCGCATTTCCCTTTGCAAGAGATTGGAGGAAAGAAGCAGAAAAGTATTGACGGTAAGATTAAAATGGCAGGAAGATTGGAAATGAGAGGAAGAAGAATGGGAAGAAAGGGACATTTAGACTGCTAAGCCTTTAAAGTAAACGGAAAAATATGAAAACAAAATTGGGACAGCTGTTTTAGGGGACTTATTTAGATTATTTAAGGATTATCACAGGATGGGGGAAAAGTAGTAGAGAGGAGGAAGAGCGGGAGAAAATGGCAACGGGGTGTAAAACATAACGTGGCCGTGGTGGTTTCACATGAGCTGTAATCATCTCTGCTTTAGTGAGAAGCGTTTCGCGCACCCATCTGGGTGGGTGTGCGTACTGTATGTCTTTGACTGTGTGTAGACACACAAATAGCAACAAAGCTTCTATTTCTTTCCTCTCTGTTGAATTGCAGGGTGCTGCAGGGGTTGTCCTTGGCACAGGATATGACTGTGTTTACTGAAACACACTGTACACAACTTGCATTTTTGATTTGTCTCCTTTCATCTTCATCAGCTTTCATGTCTCTGTGTTCTTGCCCAGTTTTTCTAACGTCTTCCTAAACATAACCACCCATCATCAAATGTTTGGGCTTCTTTTGAAATGTTTTTTTCCTTGGCTTTATGTTAATTAAATCACCAAAATTAAGCCATTCTTGTGTCAACTTGCTCTGAGATGGATTCTTGAGGAAATGCACCTAAATCCATCGTAAATCTCCCTAAGAGCATGAATAAGCTTAAGATAATCTGTAAGGTCTGTTAGATCTGTCAGACGAGGGCATGTCTTGCTCAGAGTGCATGTTGACATTTGACCTGTGGCATTATGGGAAAGATAAATGGATGTCCAAAGTGGTCCAAGACATTCTCTGGGAAAGAAAATGTGTTAAGTCACTTATATTTTTTTTATAATTTAGATGCTTTATATTTATTAGATGAAATCCAGTTCAAATAGACATTGCGTCTGCAAAAATAAATAAATAAGTAAAATAAATTTAATTTGAAATGCACCTGTATTGGTTGCAAAATATAGTTATAGTTCTTAAAAGATTTGGTTTGGTCCATGTAACATTTTTAACATCGGAACCCAATTAGAAAACACACATATATGTCCTCACTCAGTTGAGGTGAGAGTGTGAAGATATAATGCAGATATTGAAAGTTCTTAGCTTCCACAAGAAATGGAGTGTTTTGTTCCTTCTGGTAGGCCTGTGTTGCCTTTTTAGACAGGTCGGTTGTTCAGCTGAACTCCAGCTGAATGTGGAAAATAGTAATCTTAAAAGTCAGAATTAAAAAAAATTCAATTTTATGAAAATACCTGAGTAAAGAACTCACTTTAGCCACTTCTAAGAATATCTTGGACTTGACCAATGCAATAGATAGATGTGTTATGTAACTTTTAAATAGTGCAATCCAGTGGCTTCACTATGTGCTGGATAAAGAAAAAGATTTTATCTTTTACACAACCAGTTCATACAAACACATGCTTTCCTAGTACACGTTATTTTTTGTCTCACACACAGACATAGTTCATGCATCGGGTAGTGTTAGCAGCAACCAGCAGTTTGTGGGAATCCATTTTTCATGGGTCATTTCAACCAGGTCTTCCCACTGCAGTAAAGTCAACTTGCATGTGTGTCTTTTAACCTTCAAGTGCTGTTTTCTTTCTGGAACCTTTTTAGAGTTTCTCTCATGTGGCAGATGGGAATGCAAAGAACAGTTAGTGTGCATAGATGTGTTTATGTCATGCTTTGTGTGTACATACAGATACAGTATAATCATTTAATGGCTATGAGCCTGTGCACTTCTCCATCATTACGATCCATCACGATTACGTTTGGCTGTATTAACAGAAGATTTTCTTTTTTTGTGTTTTTGTGCATTTAGGAATCTGAGATGATGTTTCAACCAGAATCAGATCAAATACCTCCAGCTGAACCAAAGGTGAAAGAGTCATACTTTTAAGTATACAATCCAATTCTTCAAATGTAATAAACAAATATTGAGTGTAAAACTGACTTTTCTACTAATACTCATGCTTTTAGTCCTCGCCCTTGGATTTAATCGACACAGGGAAGGGGCTGAAGGTCCAGACTGCAACACCTCATCTGGTTAGTCTGGGCAGTGGGAGGCTGAGTGTGGCAATTACCCTGTTGCCACTGAAAGAAGGTAAAACACTTACACAGGGTACATAAACACATATGGTAGAGGGCAAGATTATCAGGTCATACAGTATGCAGAAAATTAAATCATCAAATGTAAATTCTTACCGGCAATGCAAAGTTGTGATTTAGTTTAGAGTGAAGCCGAATAAAAAGAATCAGAGCCGGTGGGATGGTATAAGGGTCTCACTTATAAAACATGGTGTAAAATCCAGACTGAAATGGAAATGGCATTCGCCAAGAAAGAATCTGATTCATAAAACCGTGCCTAAGCACATTTGTAGGCAATTTTCCCTTTATAGATCACAGACTACTTGGAAATTTTCGCTGCAGAATCAGCTGCATATCCCGCCCTGAATGAGCCCACACTCCATAAATGGTCAGTGCAAAGCAGGACATGAACATATTTTCATATCCAGTAAAGAAGGCTGCTGAGCAAAGAGGAAATTGTGGACACAGAAATTGAAGTGCTTGTTGGTGGTCACACAAGAGTCATTCTGTAAATAAAAGAAATAGCGCTGTGTTGCAACTGACGGAACATCTGTTGAGTTATAGGTGATAACAATGATATTACGTTTTATGCAAAAAGTGATTTTAAGGGAAAAAAGCCCTGTTTTGTGCGAATGCAACGTTTATAAATGTGACCCCAGATCTTTACTGCCATGCTAAACCTTCGTGTTTTATTTGCCTTCCTATCTTTTGCTGCTATAGTTCTCCCATTTTTTAAATGTTTTTTGCAAACCTTTCCTATTCATCCCAATCTGCTTACTGATTGTTTTACTTCTACTGTATATAAATACATGAAATACAAAGTATAAATAGGGCAGAAAACGATTTCTATCTTGTGAAGAAGATATGATAAGAAGCTAACATATACTCCTCACACAGGGCATGTTTTTAGACAGAAGCATGCATTCATGCAAGTTTATCTACAGTCTTTATATTTTAAAGGGTTTTGTTATTGTTGTTAAGAATTAAAATGATGCAGATTCTTAATGTACAAGCTGATGGGAAAGACATTTTTAGGCTGTAGCTATTCTGTCCAATCAGAATGGACATACTGGCTTTGTAACAGTGTTAAATGTGGTAATTTTGTGTTTGAATTTGTGTGTGCATTCATAGTTATCAATGGGTGTCTTGTAGGCTACTCCTTCTTCAATGATCATTCTCCTGAATACACACACATCAGCCTAGCAAATTACAGGTGCTTAATTACTATTACAAGTAGCTGCCAAACACGTGCTAGCAAAGCTGTTCAAGCAAAGACAGAAATGTCTACAACATGATGTAACAAAATAGACGCTTGTACAACTGATTATTGAAATGCCCAAGATAGCACATGGCATACTCATTCCAAGTTATTCAGACATGAGTAAAACCTTTACAAGGTAGTAAAAAAATTGTTATCTGATGTATAAAAGTGCTTACTTGTAGTTATGAAAAGGTATATTATATTATATTATATTATATTATATTATATTATATCATATTATATTATATTATATTATATTATATTATATTATATTATATTATATTATATTATATTATATTATATTA